>JAWNGG020000268.1:0-302653 GCA_036937485.2 Tetragonisca angustula
AATTCAATAAGTCAATACACATTTGCACATATGTATATCACTTGCGGAAATTATTGCGCAAAACTTTATTATTAAGTTTCTAATGAGTTTACTATTTCTCTGTGCGTAAGTATACTCTGCTCGGAAATAGCCATTTCGAACGAACTTCTGTTCATTTCATTTTTTACCTGATAACTAGAGAATATCAAAAATTTCATAATATAGAGATATTTGTATACATAATATTACAATCAAGCTTTAGTTACACAGAGCAAACATAAATGTGCAAGTGATAGTATAAATAAATCTTCCAAGTGGCATTTATAGATTTTCAGATCGCATTGATGGAAATGATTTCCAGACCATTTCAGTATAATACTGCTTTGGATGATGAAACAAAAACTTGTCAAAATTTTGTAAAATTGTTTAATATTCTTGCGCTAACACATATAATAAACACATATAATTAATATTATAAGAATAAAAAGAAAATGTTCTGGTATGTATAACTATACCTATATATATACATATAATTTTTTAAAATTTTAATGATTCAATTATGTATTTATGGTTACATTGAATGATGAAATATGTATACTATTTCCAACATCAATTATCTTTTAATATTGCACTGATACAAATTTTTAAACATTCTTTTTATTTATATATTCTATTAAAATTAATGTTTTTTTTTTTTAATACGAAGTGACATATCTGAAAGACATTTGAGTCTGCTATTGTTACAAGAGGAATGAACATTTTTGAATTGGACCATTGCACTAAATTAATTTAATAACAATGACTAGAGTAACAGATTGACGAAACTTTTAACCCTGATCAATAATTTTCTTTATAAGTAATCTAACTTTCTATGAAAATGTAGCATATTCGTTATTTCTCGTATCTTCCTAATGTATTCGAATATCTACAAATATACATCATATCTTTGATCAATTATATATTCCTTGTTGAATTCGTTTCAAGAATTATTGTTTAAACAATAGAACAAGACAACCGGAAAAAGGTATATTGTGCAATTTATTATTTTATATTAGGTGCAATTACTTGCATTAGTTGACTGACATATGATTCTCAAACAAATTACATCAGGGAACAAGTGGCGAAACTAATTGCACGTGTTCGTGAGAATCGATTTCATATCAGTAATAGGGAGTTAATTACTACATGAAATGCAATGAAGAAGAAAATTGTGCAGAAAGTGCTAGCATTTATACAGTAAAATTAGATTAACTGATCGATTAATCATGCGATTTAGGAAAAGACATATGCAAATTTATGAGAACGGATATATCTCTTTCTGGTAAATATAGTAAATATACTAAATATCGTGTCATGAACGCATTCGAATTAAACAAAAGCAGCATTTTTATCAACATTGCAAGTATAATATCATCAATTTTTTACAGATAGTCGTCTGATGGGCAGTTGATTTTGCTGGTATAGTCTACATATAATTGCGATATGCAACAAGTTGCTTCCTATCCTTGCAAACGACATGCATATTTACCACAATGAAATACATATCGCAATGAACCAATAACCAGAGATTTTATGAGATTTTATTTGTTTTTTTTTTTTAACACTGAATAAGATGAAGAAATCAACATTTATTGTTTCAATCAACTTTTATAAATAATAAATTTTTTTTATTCTTTCGTTACAGAGAGTATTCATTGAGAATTATTAAATATTCATTGAGAAATATTTATTCAATATCCCAATTTCAACATTCAAAAAATTATTAAGTTTTAGAGTTATATAAGTTTAGAGTTATATAGATTAATACTATTATGTTTATTTTAGTACCTAAATTCATTCTATGTTGTTAATGTTAGTGGATCGAATAAAAAACACACTGATTATTAACAGATTTAATATTTATAAATTATGACACATATATAATATTTAATTCTCATTGATTCACTCTCTATCTATTCACTCTTGCCTCTCGTCTTTCATCCTTCGCGTCTGGGGATCTTCCCGATCACAATTGTTTCTCGTCACCATGCTCGCTCTCAATTGTTCTTGCATACATCTCTCTCATTCGTTCTTTCTTCTGCCATGAAATATATCAAACACTTAAATGACTCCACACCACAATTATATGCACACTCGCCACACTCTTCCTTCCACATAAACATTATGTATATTCATTCCACAATACATAACTATCTATGGTAACCACTACCACAGTTAAATTTAATTTTCGTTTATTTTCATTAAAAATTAATTCACTAATTTGTATAAAATTATTTAAAATTAGTCTCACTCGTAATTATGAATTAAATTTATTATTCTAATATTGAATAATATCCGCATCAAATCTAATGCTATTAATCCGGTTTGAAGGATCAAATGTTTAACTGGATCAAGCCGTCTCGCGCTAGACTTGAATATCACACTCGTGTGCGATCGCCGCGATGAACCCCTACCAGACGCGACAATGTGGGACCATTGCCGAAGTCGACATGTACTGAGGAATCTCGAGATTTTCCGATCTACTTGAGACCGAGTATCTTTCCGAATGTGCTCCTAATGAGCGTTTTTATCAATACCCCCTATTTCGTTTTTACTCTCGATGACCGTTCTTTCGAATCCTTTTTGTATCTACCTTCAATTCTCTCCGATGAAGACTTCCGTATTTCCTCTCGAGGAAAACAACCTGGGAAAGATATACTACGCACCGTGTGCTACGGAAGTAAATTTTGGTGATGATTGCAACTTTCACTTTCCCAGGGAGTCATATGAATCCCGTTCATCCTAAGGACCGACCGTAATATACTAGATTCGTTCGTTGGTAACAGTACTGTTGGCATGCAGACCTAGTGCCTGCACCCAATATACTGAGAAATATAAAATTTCTAGGAACGACTTAAATCATCTGTGCCACAAATTACGTTAATTGCTGGTCTTAACAATTCGTCTAAAATGTCTCCTTTGAACTTTTCGATTTTAAATTCTAAACACTATGTCTGAACGCAGAATTATATAGAGGCAAATAATATTTGTTTTGAAACATGAACTATTAATGGAGAATTGTTGTATTGGACAATTAGTTACATAATAAATTGCAACTATTCTTTAAATCGTACGCGAAATTTGCAGGGTAATGTTAAAAATATTTCAATGTTTGAACTTATTCATTTGTTCGCATTAAATGTAAAATTATTTATTTATTTAATTGATGAATTAATGGTAATCTTTTTTTCTTCGATAATTCATCTAGAGTAATGATTAATAATTCATCTCCAAGAGCAATGACCGTTGTCAAGCTCCTGCGTTATACATTTACTTTACGGCAGAAAGCATGTCCTAGTAACCGTGATGCAGCTCTATGACTCCTTGGTTATGAAGTAATTTGTGTGCTTCGACAAGAAAGAAATTAAACAAGAAAAGATTCAAAATATTTCTCAGAAATTATAGTTTACCGTTCATGTCGTAAATTCGAGCAGTCATAGAAATCTAATGCAACATTGTAAATGTTGTAGGGGGTTGAATTAGTACAGGGTAGTCTGAGGTTTTTACTTCGAGACTTCACTCACATGTTACTGTACTGGACACTTTACACTTTTACTTGTTCTCTGATCGGCGACGAGCGGATTTCTTAATCCGCTTGCTCGCTGATACCTCGATCCCTGTCCCTAGCATTCCCAAATTGGCTAAGTGTTTTTCGGCTTTAACAAATTAGGCTGCCGGGAAATTGCACCGCCTACTCTTTGCGTTCGTGACGTATTTTCAGTAAAGTGCGGCTGCAATTCTTTCGGGAACTACTTCTTAATTTCTGATGACGTAGCGGGGTTTCTTCCGGGCCTTGTTTTATAACCCGCACGTGTTTCTCGGGCCTTTTGGCCTGCGTGTGGGCCCTTGGAAATCCTAGAGTTTACGACGGTCGCAGATGCTATTCTAGCCGTCCTACTATTATTTGGTGCGGACAATGTTGCCCTATGCACGGTAACAAAACTTGGCCTTCGCAATTCAATAGCATATCCGACGCATGAGTCGTTAAGTCTCCTAGTTTTTCTTGTCGTGAAAAAACAACTTTCACTGAAATCTGCTAGTCGCTACAAATGTAATTTAATGTAATATTTATATTTTTGTATATTTTCTATGTTTTTTTATTATATAAACGATATTTTACTTTATTATACTTTATCATGGATATTTACTATATCTGTCAAGTAATATTTGGTTTCCTTTGGAATTTTGATTCTTGTTCCTTTTGCGACCATGGACGAAATATCTCGCCACAACCTTATCGGATGCAATACCATTCGATGAGGTAACATTCTTCTATAACTTTTATAACACCACTTCTACAGTATCACTGTTATCTCCTTTCAGAATTTCGCTTTTGTGATGACACCGATGATGTGAGTTGTCTCATATTTTATTAGAAAAGATGCAAAATATTGTTATTATCATTCGTATTGTCGATAGACTGCAAAATTTTCTCTGTATTGAGAAACAAAAACATTATTGCGAGATATCAACAGCACTGTAAGAGTGAAGTTGTAATGCGAGACAACTCGACAGTGTAATTGTAGAAGCGTTGTAATGAAGTGAAATATCTCGTAGTTGTATTGCACGACCGACATGGAGGAGATACCTCGTCCATGGTAGTGAAGGTTAGAAAAATTCCAATGTCTTATAAGTGTATATGAACATACATCTTTTCAAATGTGCTATTCTAATATATACACTGGTGTATGCAAAATTAAGCCTCACACAATTAATTCAAGGTCATTTAAGGAGAAAATATATTATTATTATCACGTAACATTATGTACTATCATGTTTTCTTTGATAGCACGTGATATGAATATTATTTTTGTATAATGTTGATCAATTTAGTTGAACATCATTTCATGTGTAATAATGGAATGTGAAATCTTAAACTATAGACGCAGAAAATTTTGCGACGTTTTTGATTCAGAACAAAATATGTAGATCAATCTGGATGTACGAAATAAATGCAGAGAACACTTGAAATATTATAAAATTAAAAATGTTTGTAAAAATGAGAGGGAAATTACAACATACACTCCCAGACAAAATGATAGCACATGCGTGCTATCTTTATATTCTTGTGTTAGAATTATGTTAGCGTGAAAATTTTTAGTGATTTTGTGTGAAATTACCACCTTGCACTTTACGATGTGAACACGTACATGAACCGTAACGTCACTTTTTTAATATTTCGCATATGATTAAGAGATTCTTCTTCTTCTTTTACGAATATTCACATTGGATTGAACTTACTTTTGCTGATATTATACTAAAAAGTATAATACTTGCACAGAATTATGTAACTGACTCGATAATTGTCAACATTAAGCAACACTACTATGATAACCAGCTGAAGTAAGATTACATGCAAGAAAACGGGAATTGTTTGAATTTAGGAATCGGAACTTGATCTGAGCAGTTGAGTTCTGAAATACACCTTTCTCGTCCGAGGTCTCAAGCGCGACTGCGTCTCTATCGATCAATTGCCTAGGTATACGACCTCTGTCTTTGATTGTGTGAGAGAAAATAGAATGTGGTGGAAAAATATACACGCTGCTTTGTTGCAATATTGGCTGGTTGCTTTGTTCTTTTCATGGCAAACGAATTCATCAATAGTAAAAACACTAGAAAATGATATTACATTTATTTCTTTTATTTTTTTTAGTTTTTATTTTTATTTTCATTAATAAATGTAATGATATTACATTTATTTTACTTTAGAAAATGATATTTATTTCTATACACTTATTTTTTTTCATTTTGTATTTTATTGAGCGAAAAGTAAACTGATAGTGTAGTACAATTTGAGAAAAAATATCACGAAAATTAAAATAACAACTGTTTTATTTTATGTAAGTTTTACATAAAGTTTTAAATAATAATTGAAAAAGAAATGTATTAGGAAATAAAGAATTGTACTTCAAAATATAATTAATTAAAGTAAAAAATTTTATAAACTTTAAATTAAAATAAAGAAAATATTAGAATACAAATATAAATTATTATTATGGTATACAAACAAACACCTTTCATTTTTGAATGTAAGAACTTACGCAAAATAATAAATTATATTGCCCTCGGCATTTTTTGCGAAGGTAATCAACAACGATATAATTCTTTACATTTAAATGACTAATATCGCACCGACTGTTTGGATATCCCTCATTTTTTGTAAAAATTCAACTTAGTGCAGCAACTTCATTTTTTAAATTCCGTTTGATGTATTGCATATATTATATGATTTGCATATATTAGTTTCTGTTTCCTCTACGTGTTGTGAATTCAGAGTATGATTGGAGTTGATATGAAGAATTCTACGAAACTTAAAATTTAATTTTCGGTAGTTTCGAGTAAAAATGGTAGAAAATGTTAACTGTAATTTTTCTTACATTAACCAGAATATGAATTCATTTCAAGTTTTTATAAAATATTAGGTGATTATTGTGGAATCTAACCGAATTACTTCAGAATCTTTTGTAAAAAAATATGTTCTATAAAACTGTGCTGTAATTCTAATATCCTTTCTAGAAGAAGGGAATAGGGACCATAATTTATGAAATGACATTATTTGCTCATCTTTGTTTGAAAGAAGTGGAAATATAAAATTTTATTGAGAAAGTATTTCTTTTCCGTGTGTCAGGAAATATTGATCTCTCTTCGAAACGTGCAAAAGCATATTAAGAAAGAAAACACGTAAATCGATACACTTGCCTGATAAATGTGTCAGGGAGGATCTTGACCTTGTATAACCTTATGGTGGACCCCCACTCGTAATTTTCTTTTTATATGGGTAGAAATAAAATTTTCTTTTTATATGGGTAGAATAAAATTTTATAAAAATATCTTGTTCCAATCCTTTTTAGGCCTTAAAGCTGCATTTCTACTGGACAAAAAATCCAACTATAGTGAATTTAC
The DNA here is from genome assembly GCA_036937485.2 of Tetragonisca angustula. Classification (NCBI taxonomy): domain Eukaryota; kingdom Metazoa; phylum Arthropoda; class Insecta; order Hymenoptera; family Apidae; genus Tetragonisca; species Tetragonisca angustula. The sequence goes on from JAWNGG020000268.1 coordinate 6,922, forward strand.
CTGAAAAAAAATGTTTCTTGAAAATGTTTCTTGAAAATATCACTGATAAAGATGAAAGGAAACTAAGAAACTAGGATCTGTGATAGCAGAAAACAAATGTTCTTTCAATATGTCATTACCCCGTCAGATATTTCATCGCCAAATATGAAACAGAACATTTTGTCGCCATCAACGTGTTCATATAGACTTGGTATATCCAAAGTTCAATGTCGAGAAGTTAGACATACTAACTTCTTATTTAACGAGTGTATAAAGTTCTGAAAATGTTGTCTGTTCGTTGACACATTTCTATGTATTTTTGTTCACGTCACGTTTCTATGTATTTTTGAAATGTGTGTATCAGAATTTCTAATGGTACAGACTTACAATTAATCAATCTTGTGCTTTTCCTGTCCTTTTCTTTTCATTATTGAAAACAACGATGATAAACTCCTTCAGTCATTGTTAGGCAGGTGAAAACAAATTGACGTGCCTATGGGCAACTTACTGCTAGCAACAAGTGTCACTATAAATCCAGAATAGCAGAATGTATTGCTCCAGTATTGCTTTAAGTAGATAAAATGTTTCTGTACGTAGTCTTTGAAATATGCAGGAACAAGGTAAAAAGTTCAACGGTAACAGGAAAGAGCTTGAAACAGTAATTGTTTTAATGTATCACAAAAGAAAGTACAATTAACAAAAATAATCGTATTATTCCACATAAATAGTATTACTAAAATGATATCGTAAATATCACATAAAGTATATATATCTTCAATATAGTATATGGAACACAGTATGAAAATGGAAAAACTTAAAATGTGAAAGAAATGTTAATAATAGATGGAGTTTTTAATGCGATGATTCGTGCAAGCATTCGATCTTGTAATGATTCGATACAAAATTCTCCAAAACTTAATTTTGTAAAATTGTAAAACTTGTAGCCATTGAGTTGCGCCTTCGAATTTGTATTTATTCGTTATAGTTGTATTAATTCGATATCAGTAATACGTGATTAAGTTTCAAAAGATATTAAGATTACACATAGAATGAAATAAAATTTAACGTTTGGTTAAAAAGTGTTAGAAAAAAAAGATGAGATTGGAAAATGTGAAAAAGGAAAAGAAGAAGATGAGGTAGCAAAGAAGGAGAAAAGGACAAAAAGAACAGACAACAGATTAAAAAGTGTATACGTATACTATATGTATACATGAGAAATAATACTAAATTTAGAACTAATTGAATCTATACACACAATGACAATAAGAGTAAATTATATTCGACAACGATTTTTGTGACATTAGCAAATGGGAAATTTTATAGTTCAAACAATTCGTTATTATCTCACGACTGATTTCTACTCGAATTATACCCATTGGTGGAACAACTGAATGCTCAAGCAATGAAGATAGTCCATTCTTCTCTATGTGAATGAGCACGACTTTGTCCTGCCCATGATATGAGTAAATAGTAGTACTTTATAGCAGCATTAATGAAATTCTTAAATATTTTATATAATACGTAATGTAGATACACAAACATAATTATTTTTCGTGATGAGTGCTTAAATACTTTCATAAGCTGCTATATATTACACTACAATGCTTGGAACGTAATAATCAATAATATACATGTCTGTGCTTACTACGTTGATTTTGAAAAAGGGGAAAGAACATCAAGACAGTTGATGCGACTAAGATTTTACCCTTCTCTCTCTTATTTTTTTAAATTTTATTCTTCTATCTTTCAACTCTCATGTTTCTTACTCAGTTGAATTGTTTACACTTCCGCAGGACGACAAACTCAGAATCTACCATTGCAAATTGCACATGCTGTCAGTCATGTTTTCCTTCCCATCTTTCTCTATATTTTATCTTAAATTCAGAAATATTGCGTTTACATTGCCGATGAATTGGGACGCAGTGATGGTTTAGGATTCGAAGGAGAATAACGTACATACATCAGGAGATACGACTAACCATTTATGAAGAACTGAGGTGAACTGAAAATTCAACGTTTCGATATTCAATGTCGAGATTTTTTATACAATCTTCAGGTAATAATATTTCTGTAGTAATATTTCTTTCCTCTTGAAGCTACTATACATTGAATGTACAGAAACTTACGAAAATATTCGAACAATTATCATTGAAGCAATATGTAATCTTGCAATATGTAATGAATATGTATTCTACGCTAACATTAAAATTTTATAATCTGTATTGAATATTTTTTCTTTGTTACAATGGTTTCATCTGGAAATGACTTCATTAAGTTTCGACTCGTGCTGAAGCTTGTAAAAATTTACTTAAAAATCTGTATAGTAATACGTAATTTCCTCCTGTTTTTGTTGGGCTAAGAGAGTGTAAGCTTTTATTTAATTACTTTTTGGTAGTATGTTGTCTGTTGGACAGAAGCACATTTGTCTGAAATTCTTCCGTCTGTGCTCGCAATTGATTTCAACTGTTTTTAAGAATGTGAGCGTTTCTTAGAAAATCTGTTTGTTCTATTTTTAAAATACATAGACTTAATTTTATATGTCAGTATATTATCTACTTTGTAATTTAATTTAAAAAAAGGAAAAGGAATGTGGAAAGATTATTTTTATAGAAATGGATATTTTTATTAACAGATATGCAAAGAGAGTTTTTCAACGAATTTCCTTTTTTAGATTAGCCTTTCATTAGATAAAGAAATATTTATTTTGACAAAATTTCTTAGTTTCAATATTATCAACTATTTTTGTGTGTAATTAATCGCTGCAAGTGTGCGAGTTCTTTGAACTCGATTTGTTTTCAATGTTTTTACGCGTCCGTTTGTATTTATTTTAATAAACATTGTTATGAACATTGTTATGAAGGTCACTTTTCTGAGTCGAATTAAAGTTAAGAAATGTGTGTTTGCGGTGAAATTTCATAGTCAATAAGAAATTTAAAAAATGTATTTAAATAATTTATCGTGACATAATTATCAATCATTTCAGGACGCACGCATTGTGCAGAATTTAACAATAATTATATTTTACAATTAGAAACAGATAAGTAATAGACAAATTTTATTAATCTGATTTATACATTAATATATAATTTATATATTAAATAAGTATAACATATTTTATTTGTAAACGACAAACTGACATATAGCTTTTGAAGTGTGTAGATTGCAGCAATTTATCACATAAAATACGAAAAATATTTCAATAAATTAAATTTATTCAGTAGCTGAAGTGATGAACAGTAAGAATAATAAGATATGTCACAGATATCACCGTCAAAAAAGCCAGCGTGATTCGAAATAAATAGACCGATATAATTAAATTTCTAAGCTTTGAAACATTTCAACATAAACAATAATAACTTTTGCGCTAACGCAAGCGGAACACAGCACCACAGAATTGTATTTGAATATTGTTGTATGTCATTTGATATATTCTAACATACAGTTTTTAATACACAGTGAGAAACGTACTGCAATAATTGTACATTTCACGTTAAATCGTTTCTCATTGCATAGGGCACAATTAACATTAACTTCAGTAATTTTTAAACGTTGCGAATATTTTTTTTTGTCTGTAGCAGGAAGTGTTTCATTGCGTGTGGTATTAGCAGAATTGTTCGTACATGCCGACATTAATCTATTGTATCGGACAGCTAGTATGACTGAAAGATTTTAATCAGATATTCGTATAATTTTGTATGGTTAAAGATATCGAAATGTGAAACTACTTAAAATACTCACTGAAAATCACTTTACTATGACGTTTACTATTTATTTTATGTTTACTTCTACAATGCATAATAAATTTTATGTCTAAGTTGACTGAATCAGTTACGCTGCGTTTTTAATTAACATCAGTGATGTTGCGATTGTTTGAGAAAAATATAACAAGAAATAAATCAAAAGTATTAATTTTTTATTTTAGGATTTAGAATATTATGTAATCTTTAAATATGTGTTAAGTTTATTATTATAAATATAATAGTATTATTACTGATTAGGCTAAACAAAGAAAATTTGTTAATTAATCTTACTATATTATTTCTATAAATAAGAAATTGATTCTTGGAGCTGTTATTCCTATTTAAGTAATAATTGTATAGACTTGAAAAATTTTTACAAGCATTATTATATTTGACATAGGTTTCGTAGTTATAATCTAAAACTTTAAACAGTTCTTTAAAGCATCTAAAGTTTCCTAAACATCTCATATAGATGTTGTACATATGATAGGTTGTATATATTTCAATTTATCAGAATGTGGGACCACTTGGAAATGTAAAATGTATTCCTTGCCAGCTGTAAAGCATTCTAAAAGTTATCAATGTTTTTTTAAACATAACATTATCAATACATTAACGATAAGTACAACAATTTTAGGTAAAACACAGACAGTAAAAATTATGCTATTTCCTCAAGAAACATTTACATTTTAAGTCCAAATAATCAAATATGTTGAATAATTGAATTACAGCTTTGAAATGATAGAAAGGAGGAAAATAATATATGGAACAATCGTGGGTAATATCCAAATGTATTATACATATATTAAATGTATAAAATATGTGTATACACATATATATCTAATTACATATATATTTGACACATATAATTATATCTATGCACATATATCTACTCTTTAATAAATTTATAATCTATTAATTTAATTCTCTTTTTTTATACGATTGTCGAAGAATAGCTGATTCACACGAGTTAGTTAGTTGGTTAATATTTCGGTTCATCGACTACTGGATAATGGAACTCTACATTTACAAATTTTTGATTCCTAAATTGTTGAAAATAATTAAAGAAAAATGTAACAAAATTTATTCTAACGGAAATATGTTAAAACTATTCTGAAAGAACATAATGTATATATTAGAAAATATATGTTAGAACTAAGGCATTTCAGAGGATGATTCAGAATCAAAAGAACATTGTATACAATATGGTGGAATATTTTTTTTTGTAGACTGTATGCATTCCTCTGTCTCCGGTCCTACTGCCAGGACCATTAAATGTTATCTAAGGAACGCATGCTCGGGACATAACGCAGCACTGCTAGCCAGGCAGGTAACTGCTGATCTTGTTAATAGTTAGAAAACGCCTTATCTTTCCGAGTGAAGTGGATTTAGAATATCACAATCATCCTAAGAACCACATTGGTACAAATAAATCACATCAGATATGTCGAAAATATATAAGGAATTTAAGGATTTACTGAAAGAAATACGAGACTCGAAAACCCACGACTCAGTGTTTCCGCTGTCAGGAACACAGCTACACATCCGAAAACTCAAAAATACCAGTTTGCGTAAAATGCGCGGGTCAACGCGACACAAGAACCTACATCTCTCTGAAACTCTAGATACACCTCCGACTGGCGCAAACTACAAAGATAAAGACGCAGCAAATTATTTAAAGTGTTCAGCTCTGGTTGCCTATCTCAACAAGAAAAACGCCTACTAAAAAGCAAAAATCCAAAAAAACACAAAAATACCAACTATCCGCACAAATACTTCCACACCAATTTCCACTTCTGATCTACAGAAAAATCCTCGCTGCCTATATTACTCTTATACAAATAAATTTCCTCACCAGACATGGACTCATATGCGCAAGATCAACCTACGCGTTTTCTGAACTCCCGCAAACTAAAGAACACACAACCATATATTTTACTGAAAAGTTAGATTACATCAGCTTGTCCGACTTAGACATACTTAGACTTCGACTTACTCTTCCTAAGTATAATCTCACTGACACAGAAATACTACACCAAATGTATCAACAACCTGGATCAAAGCAATCATAGAAATAGTTAAAGAACTGAAAAATGGCCACTCATAAAAAAACTTTAAACATCATTCTTTGAAACGCAACCAGCGTTAAAAACAAAAGAGCCGAATTAAGAGATAAATTCCTCCCGTTTGTGACGACAGCGCTCACACTGCCATCGTCGCAGAAACCTGGCTTACCCTTAAAGACGGTATCAAAATACCAAATTACGGCATGCACAGGAAATACGGTCCACCATATATATAATTGCAAACAAATCAAGAGGCGGCATCGTAATTACAGTCCACACAAGCATCCCTCTGGAAGATGTCCCACAACAAACCACAGCTAACTTCGAAATGAAAACAAGTTTACACACCCCCAAAAATGAAGTTTCTCTTAGGAGATCTAGACGCCATTATCTAGGAACATGATAAAGAACACATCATAGGCGGTGCTTTCAAAGCGAAGCAACGTATATAGAACAATAAAAAAAGAAATTCAAACGTTCCACAATAAAAAAAAGTCACTCTGAGTTACACATCTATCAAATCACTTATAGCCCAACATACAAATAGCCCCATCAAACGTAGACATCTTCCTTACCAACGTCCCCTATCTTAACAACTGCCAGAACATAGATGAACTCTCCTCAAATCATCTCCCAGTTGAACTTACTCTCCAAATGGATAAAATTTCAAACCAACAGGTAAACAAAACAGTTTGGAGCGCCTATGATAAACTCTCCAGCAAGAAAAGAATAAACCGTAACGTTCCTACCACAACAACAATAGATACAAAAATCAGAGATCTCTGTCAGTTAATCCACAATTCATATCGTATTGCCACCCGACCGTAACGACTCAAAACATAAATTCGATCACCGACCCACTACTTCATAATCTTATCAAAGAGAGAAACAGACAAAGATCAAATTACAAAATGGGCAAATAAACTCAAGAAAATTAAGTGCACCTTGGCAGACGTACAAGCTAACTGGTGGGACAGAAACCTAAATATCAGTCCTACACTAACAATACAGTCTGTTGTTCAGATTAGGAGAAAGCAGAAAGTCTGGCCTAAACCCTTGAACACATTCATCACAACGCATGTAGCGCTTGTTCTACAAGAAGAAATTGAACAAAAGGCTGCCCTCATAACAAACAACTCTCACGCACAATAAAAATGCACTCTATAAATAATCATAAACATTATCAAAAAACTCTCCAATAATTAACTCGCCTATAAATATAAAGCTTGCCTAAAACTTGCTTATTACCTCATGGATTGAAAAATAGCAAAATTAATATCACAATCCAAGCTTGGCAAAGCTACAACCTCCATTGCTAATTACAGGCCAGCAAGCTTACCGAACAATTTAAAAAAACATCCTTGAGAGGATCATACACCTCCACCTCCTGAAACATCATAATGCCGCGGCAGTTTGGTTTTAGACAAAGCTTGCATCCAACAACTAGCGGATGACAGAACATATTATAAATAACAAGAACAGAATAACCCGGTTTATTATACTAGATGTAGAGAAGGCTTTCGATAGAGTTTGGCACAGCGCCCTACTCACTAAATTGCACCAGATAAACACCACTCATCTCCATAATCATCAGCTACCTCAAGAAGAAAAAGAACCGTCAATGGTACATCATCCATGGTCAAGAGTGTGGCAGGAACGCCCGGAAAGCTTCACACTCGGTTCCCTCCTTTTCATCATATACACCAACGATATACCAAAACCGAAGAACACACTCAGAAGACACTGCTATTTTGACCTTCTCTTGGAGCCATAAAAAAACTACCAAACACATACAGAACCAGTACAAACTTCAAGTGTACTTCTATAATTGGGAGCTTACTATCAACTCCACGAAAACTCAAGCCACATTTACCAAGAGAGGGATTACACCCACGGACCACATAAAAGTAGCAGATCATTATATCCCATGGACTCCTACAATCAAATATTTCGGAATCATCGTAGACTCGAAAATAACCTGGACCCCGGCAATAGCAAAAAGAACGAACCTAGACTATCCCGCCCTAAAGAAATTCTACCCTCTTCTGTTCAGGAACAGTAAACTAAAAGTCACCACCAAATTCAACCTATACAAAATATGTATCAGGCCAATAATTACGTACAGATACCAAATCTGGGTGGTAGCAGCGAAAACTCACATTAATAAAATACAAAAACACAACAAATTTCTCCGCATTACTCTGAATAATGAATAAAATACATGACACGTCAGTCAGAGAACTACATCACAAAGACAACATACAGACTGTTCAGGGATATATTAGGAACTCAAATGGAAGCAGCTTGCAATACTAAACCCGATAATTACAAAAACTATGATATCAATAATACGCCACTCAAAATAAAAACCAAACTATCAAAACACGCACAACTTACACTTGCAGACTGTAGCGGCCTATGATTTTTCAAATATGAGAGTCGAACACCTACTAGCATAAGCCGTAAATGGCTGTGCGCTTAGCGTCGAAGTCCCAGCGATCTCGACGTTAAGCCAGCAGAATGCGGAAGACCGCTAGGATAGGTGACCTTCCAATCTAGCGGGTAGTTACAACAACAAGCGTCTGAGATAAGGGGTCACTGTTATCAGCCGCACTGATGAGTCTAGGCAGCGATCCTGGGACGAAATGCACAACCTTTACCTTTCTCACTTAGCCAAATCCTTCCGTTTCTATATCCATCTTTTAATTCATTACCAATATCATCCATATCCTTCACAGACTAACGAACTGCATACAAAATAAACTCAACAAGAAAAGCAGATTCTTTGAAAATTTTTTTGCTATCCTAAACACAATTAAATTGAACAATCACAATGATCATGTAAAAAATAATAAATAAAACCACTCATCTTAAGTGCAGGTAATAGGGAAACACGCATTGCAAGAAGACAATACAGGTTAAGACAAAAAAAAAAAGGAAGAAGAAAAATGCTGTGGGGTTGGCTTCCAATTCCTGATCAATCTCCGAGCAAGGAAGTTGAGTAAGCCTTCTGATTCGCAACGATCAGTGAACGAATGTGTGCGTAATAACAAATCAACCAAAGATTTCAATCGAGCCGAAACTCCTACGCCCGAAGATGAAAATATACCATGAGACATCGTTACAAACAAAAAGGTCGCAACAGCAAACTTGGACTGGCACCTGCAAGCAAGATACCCACATGGACGGTGGCTAAGAGAAAAGCGGTTTTCTATATACTAACTACTACTATTAGTTGTTGATAACTGTAAATATATGGGACTATGTTGTACCATATCTGAATGTAGATTCGGGATGCCTTATAAATATAATTCTAAGTAGTAGATTAAGTTTAGAATAAACTCATACTACTATTTGTTAGACATTGTCACTTTCCTAACAACCTCTCTATTGGAATGAAGATCATTCGAACAATATTCAAAAATATTTTCATGCATATGATATTCGTGATTCACACGTGTTAGGATATAAACACTCTAGTCTTAATTGATTATGTTACTCTAATTTGTGTCAAGATACTTACAATTAGCAGCACTGTGTATCTGCTGGATTGTTTGTTGATCCTTGGATTGTATCCTTGATGTAAACCGTAGCTGCAAACAGAACATTTCGACGCTTGAGCGATTGTTATGTAAGGCAAGCCACAGTCTCACCTGGCTGAATTCGTTGGTTTGAGCCGACAATCGTGTCTTCCTGAAAGATGGGGAGTCTATTAATATGGAATATAGCTAAGTACATACATATATGACATACGCAACTAACAATAAATAATATTGACATGCAAGAGCAAATGAAGATTTTAGCAACTTTTTGATGCATCTTGCGAGACTTGCAATTCATAATTCTATTATATTATTTTACTTTCAATTTCCAATTACAGATATGCTAGTGATTCTGTGTAGTACATTCGAGACGCACTTCAATCGATTTTCCAACTCCGATACGTGAAAAAATAAGTTTAACTTTCTTTGTATTTTTGTGATTGACGTGTAAGTTTTAGAAAACATCATTATATTTTTAATATGAATATGTCATTATTTATTCATTATATTTGTTTTTTTCATCTGCGCTTTTAAATATGAGAAATGTGGTTCGTCATCCGTCTTAAATATCTAAAGGACAGAATTCCTTTAAGAAAAATGATATCTTAGTTTTATCAACTTCTTAATCTCTGGATACATATCTAGAAAACGAGATGTTTACTAAATATTTATTAATTGGTATTTCGTTAGAACTGAATGTCAATTAATATTCAATCCGTTTCAAAATGATTCCAATACTTTGCAAACATTTATTTAAGTGTATTTTTTTAATATAGGACATATTTTGTCTTTAACTTCCTTAAATTCTTGTTCATAATTTGCCTTTTCTAAAATAAAGATATCTGTTCATGTGGGAACCGGAATATATTGTCGTTTACAATTTAATATAGTCATATTTGTGGCAAGCCACTTTCTTCACTTCAGAGACGAGTCACCGGATCGGGTCGGTCGATTTGCACTCTATTTGACGTTCGACCAATTCCTTTTGTAAATAAAAAAAGAATATAATATACTATATGCTATACAAAGTAGTGCGCGCAATGTTCTCACCTCGAATAACTTCCGAAGTTTGCGTTATACGAAAAAAATTTTTTGTACGAAAATTGTATGGAAGACAACATTTTCTGATGTGTGTAGTTTTTTTTCTTTTTTAATAAGTGATTTTTGTTAGAGATTTCGTCGTTATTTCCATTATTTTTAAAAAAACCGTCTTTTGATTTATCGAATCAATGGATGCAGCTCGATATCCTGTATGAAAAAATATCGACTCACGTAAGTTGAAAAATTAGTTTAAGAGATATTTTAACTTTATTTTTAATTGAAATCTATCTTTTGCAAGACGAGAACAGTATGAATACAAAAATATTTGCCTTGTCCTTCCTCTTCCATCAAATATTGATTTTACAATATTAAAGTTAAAATATCTCCTAAACGAATAGTTTTTCGATATACATTTCAGATATTACTTCTTTTTATACAGAATATCAGGATGCAATGTGTGAAAAATTGTATAATTTCATTTAAGAAAATGAAGCTAACTCATGCGTGTAAGTACAAGCAAGTAGCAACTAATAGTATTAAATTATTCCTTCTTCAAAAAACAAAACAAGTTTGGTAAAAACATTTTTTCAAAAACGAATAGTTCTGGAAATAATTGCATTTATTGATTAAAGTGCCTTGTATATGTTCCAAATGATGCCACTGTAGGAGCTAGTTGACAAAATTGACATATTAATTGCGAATTGAATAACTCGTGAGCTAAAATATTTTGAATATTAGATAAAATATTTTGAATATTATCTGTCACTCCTTGAGATTTTTGTTTTAAATTAAATTTTGTTTCCAATATACATTAGTTATTATGAGTTCCTTACTGCAACATAAACATTTGCAATTTTGTTTGATTCTAATCGATGGGTTTAAGTTTCGTTCATAATACAATTTATCCTTTCTGGCACCTAAAAAAATCATCACTTATCTGAAACAATCACAATTATTATATTTTTATAACATACAATCAAATACAAAATATAAATTAGCATGCATATATATAGGTAATAAAATTATTCTGGAATCAAAATTTATTACTAGATTAATATTTGAAATTTACAGAAAACACGATAAATTTATGTCTACTCGAAGACAAAAAAGAGTACATTTATGTAACTCAAGTATATAAAATTTATACGAAATATACAAAGATCGAGTATCTTTAAAAAACAAATAATTAAAGTGGAAGTTTTGCGTGAAAACAAAGAAATTGATAACCATAACTGCTGCTACCAATGATTTTAAAGTGTCCAAAAGTTTAATAAGTAGATTGCAAGAATACGTACATATTTAAATTTAAAATTATACTTATAAAGAATAGTTCAAGTAACGTACGTATTAATAAAGGGCTTAGTTAATTAATATGATTTTGTGTAATACAGTTAAAATATATCTGTTAAAGCGACCAATTCATTTAACTAAAAATAGATGAATTAATTATTTTTGGTCTTCAGACACGTTTACAATTCATTTATGCAGTGTTTAGATAAACGATTGTCAACAATTATCAAATTGCCTTCGAATTCTATAGACAAATTACTAAAACATTTAGAATTTCTGCAAACAAAAGCCACAGCAAACAGCATTTCTCTGTATAGTCTTTACTGCATTTGAAGGCAATATTTTAAGCTGTAAGGATCGTTATACATTGTTGAGCATGTTAGTGAATCGAATAACAAACACACTGATTATTAACAGATTTAATATTTATAAATTATGAAACATATATAATATTTAATACTCATTCATTCACTCTCCACCTATTCACTCTTGCTTCTCGTCTTTCATGCTTCGCGTTTTGGGATCTTCCCGATCACAACTGTTTGTTGTGACCATGCTTGCTCTCAGTTGTTCTCGCATACATCTTTCTCATTCGTTCTTTCTACTACCATGAAATATGTCAAACACTCAGATGACTCTACACCACTAATGCACACTCGCCACACTCATCCTTCCATACAAACATTATGTATATTCACTCTACAATATATAACTATTTATGGTAACCACTACCACGGAGCAATCGTCAAACGTCTAAAGTCACGGCCAAACTTGATTCTAAAATCATATCAGTATCATAATATTGCTGAGCAGAATGGACGTTGAGGAGATTATTATAATTATAAAATTACTTTCCAAAGAAAAAGAGAAGGAAGCAAGGTCTCTCATTACAAAAACTTTGCAATAGGTAAATCTACATGTAAATATAAGTACGTAGTAAATATATAATTTTTTAGAACCTAATGATTTTCAGTGATTGCGATTGATAATGCGTAAAAGGACGTACTTAATTTAAAAATGATACACTTAGTTATGCTTTTCAGATAATGATTGAACTTCAGGTATACTTTTATTCCGGTGCATTATATTTAACACATTCCAAATGCGTGTGATGTTAATATAAATTAGTTAATATCATCGTATAGTAGCGTGTATATATATATATATATATATATATAATAACGCATATTAACTGGTGAATCGTGTTTTCCTATGGTCCGCTAATGTGCTATAATCGATGTCATTATTTCTGAGTGGAATACATAAGCATAAAGAAGGACCAACATAATTTGAATTGCTGAAAAAATATATTAATTTCTCATTTTATGTATTTTGGATTCTCACGGAAATATTTCTTACCGTGTTTAAATTTTCGAACATAGGTACCCATATACTATAGAAACTTAATACTGCTGAGTGATGGTTTCCTTGCATAATAAAAAGTAGCAATTTCTGTATTGATAATAATAAATTATACCATTCCACATTATACCTGAGAAAACCATATTGAGATTAGTTGACGAAATAGAAATGGAATAGAACGTGATATTGGATATAATTTTACATTCTACAGCATATTTCAGAATTTTCTGTTTGTAAACGATGCTTCTTTGGTTAATAATTTACTTGCTTTCGTAAGCTTCACGCAAATGTCTTTGAAAGTAATTCGTTACTGTAAAAAATTTTGCCGATGGAACTTACTATGTTTTAAGGAAAACACATTATGATCGTCAAGATATTGTTGGGGGGATGTGCTATCAATTTGGCTTTTTAGAGGTGTGGGAAAACCCGAAAGTGTACCCAAAGGTGAAAATTTCAGTGAAGTCGGGTTTCCCGAGAATTCTAAAATTACAAAAGATAGAGTATGAAGTAAAGGTGATAACTAATTATATAATAACCAAATGTCATATTTTGTTCCAAATTTTTGTCTTCCAAAAAAGCTAGTTTCGTGTAATCCGATTCTATTGGAGATCCTGACTCATTTGGAAAATCCGAACATTTTCGGAAATCCTTTTGGAATTTAACGGAATCTGACCCGAATCTAAAATAAATACCTGATGCGACCTAATATTTTCGGGTTCTCTCATACCACTTATTTTTTCAAATGGAACTAACTTGTGATGTTGTTCATTCATTCGAATGTTACTATTCCACTGGTACTTTGTACTTTTACACATTTTCCATCTTTGCTTGATTCTTTAATGTATATACGGGATCTGCATCAAGGAAATGAATGATTAAACTTTGGTACTGTATTCGATAGCCACTAAATAACATAAATGGAACTGGATAGCCACTAAGTAACATAAATGAAACTGGATAGCATCAACAATGACATGACAGGCTGAGTTTGAAGTAATATTGATATACTTGAATGTAAGTTTTGACAATGTATTACGTTCGCTCGATTTATTTTCGTTTGTATTTATTGGCAATTACATTGTAGTTAACTGCTAGAAGCATGTGAAATTAATAACATAATTCATACTTTTTCGTCTAAGAATAGTCATAAGTAGAAGAAATGGATACTTTCCGATGAAATAAATAATGTGAAATTGACTTTCCCGGCTACAATGCAGAAGCAAAATCTACATACCGTGACTCCTAATATTGGGACAGTAAAGATTGGAATTGTTATATATTTTAAAAATTATCATACAATAATAAACTTAATTTTAATAAATCGAATAATGAAAAACTTAATAAACTCATTTTAATGCCTGAAACCTCTACGTTTAGTATATGTACATTATTCATTTTGTTTTTAGATTATATAACAAATTGCGACGTGGAAGATGCTTTTCTCCTCAAATGTGCTTTAAACTATCGTAGTACGTTTTTAGTCCTATATTTACATGACCTTATTTAGTGTTAGTGACGTTAGTCAATATCAAAATTAGATGACCTATTCTTTGAACATCAAAAATTCTATCTCAGTAAAATTCTATTCTTATATAATTTCAATTACAATCCTATCATTTATAACATATAATTTATATTATTTTTGAAATGATAATTATACGACAATTATATGATAAATATAGTATATCTTCTAGGAAATACATAAAGCAAAGAATGAGTGATAAACAATACACAGAATATATCTTATACAATGAAAAATATAAACAATTAGTAAGGAATTGATAAATATTTATAATTATAAATATAATAATAAACAATTATATTATATTTATAATTACATTAATAAATATAAATAAACATAAGCAATTAGGATGTTAATTTTTTTGCGATTTCTATTCAAACAGATACATCGTTACCTGTCGTCGATCAATCTATGGATAAAATCATTCATATGTTATTAAGGAGTCTTCATCATGCATGTAGGCATAATTCTAAAATATTATTTATATAATTGTGATTTTAACAGTTAAGAAACTCAAAAAATATATATGTACATGTATACAGAACTACGTATTGTCAAAAAACATGTTAAGAGTGATCTCAAGATCCAGAAAGATCTAGAAAAATTGACTTTTCGGAAAGCTACATTGACGAAAAAGTATTAGTACTTTTATTTATATTTTCATTACTGCGGATGTGGATAAAAACATATATAAAATAATCAAAATATAATGCTTTTTTATGATCTGCGTATAAAATAGCTTTCTACTACATTTATTAATTAATTGCATTCTCTAAAGCATGAATCTGCAACCGCAATCTATTTATTAGAAACAATATTATTCTTTGTGGTTAAATTCAATACATTTCGCTCTGACGGGAAAGGACTTTTATTGAGAAGGACTAATACTGAATTGGATTCTGAAATTGTTTCGTCAACGGAAATTAAAATAATGGACATTTTCCAGGATATACATGGTGCAACGAAATTGTATATGAGTCGATGGAATAACAAGTACTTCTTACAACACATGATGAATCGTACACTAATTAGAACAATTTCTTTGGATATTGCAATAAAACATATAAAATAAATGTCAAATTATGAATGTGTAACAAGCAATAACGATTTATAAGGTAAGGTTTTTTTAATGCAATTAAATTTCTATCAATATTTTCTTGATTATAATTTTTGTTTTGTTTCATAATTTTTTTACACTATATCATTAAATATATATGGGGTAAGAGTCACTAAAATCGTCAAGTATTAAGAAATTATCTTAGTATGAAAAGATATTTAAAGAAAATAGATTAAAGTTATGTAAATTCTTTCTTAATCGACTATAAAAAAGTAAATAGTTTTATTTTGAAACTATTCCTGCTTTAATATCTCGGCTAAAAATTATTATAGAACTGCTATATACATTGGAATATTTTCATAACGAATATAGGTCAAATTTCAAAAAAATACCGCAACATCAATACGAATAATTAAAAATTATTTTGCGTGTTTACAGAGTAGAAAAAAATTTCTGACTTTTGTTGAATACACATTGTATTAGATTCTGTATATTAATGTATTCTAATTGTACTATACTGCTTAGAAAGAGAAAAGTATCCATAATCGTGATATAATTAACTCCACCAGATATCATCCTGGAGATCTAGGAACAATATGCTGTAAACGTAACAAAATACAGAATTAGGAATGGAAACCTGACAGTTCCCAGAATGGAAAAAAATTTTAAGTTTTCAATCTTACAATACTGCATATCAATTCAAATATGCTACAATGTCATTAAATTTTTTTAAAAAAGGATATTATGAGATATATTTTATTATTTTCTTCTAATCTAAGTTCAAATGTTTGTTATTATTTTGTCAATTATTTCATCAAGAATCGTTGCAATTTTATCTCTTTATTATTGTCTTAAATCTGACTTTAACTATTGTTTTAAATCTGGAATCTAACATTTTGTTCCTTAAGCATCAACGTATGCAGTTACAGTAGGTAATCCTGTGCCTTAAACTGTGCGTTATCAGTTGAATTAACAGTGTTCGATACTTTTCTTGGAGATGGCCACTTTGAACGAATTTTTATTCACTGCATTTTTTACCTGATAACTAGAAAATATTAAAACATTTCATAATATCGAAATATTTGTATACATAATATTACAATCAAGCTATACTTACACAGAAATTTCACAGAGTAAACACAAAGCAAGAGTTAGTATAAATAAATCTTCCAGTACCTGTGGCAAAGTGTATTTATTGTTTCTCAGATTGCACGGAAATAATTTCCAGACCACTTCATACTGCTTTGGATGATGAATCAAAAATATTATCGAAATTTTGCAAGAATGTTTAATGTTTAATATTTTTGCGCTAATATCTTGCATATAATTAATATTATAAAAGTGAAAAGAGATTGTTTTGGTATATATACCTACATACATATCTAATTTTTTAAAATTTTAATGATTCAATATGTATTTATGGTTATTTTGAAAAATGAAATATATATACTATTTCCAACATCTTCAAATACTGTACTGATACAAGTTTTTAAATATTTTTTTTATTCATATATTCAGTTAAAATTAATGTTTTTTCTTCTTTTTTTATACGAAGTGACTAAAATAATTTACGAAATAATAATTATACGAAGGCACTAAATTAATTTAATACCAATAAAATTGAAGAAATTTTTAACGGTGATCAATAATTTTCTTCATCAGCTAAACTTAATCTAATTTTCTGTAGAAATGTAGCCTATTCGTTATTTATAGCAAGCAAAGAGTCGATTCCGTGCGCGTACGTTTGTCGTTAGAAAGTTGGCTCCGATCACCCTCATTTGGTCATCATCTGGATTCCAAAACGCTTCAATCCACAGATGGTACACCGCGGATTCCGATCAGAATCGGAAATGCATACGTCGTTGAATTAAAGGTTTGTTCTTCGACAAGTAACTCGGCCAGACGACAGCATCTATTATTATTTCTCTCGCGGCCGGGATATGACATCTTAGTTGATATCATTGTGGACAGTATCTATTATATCGAATTTTTTTCTGTTTTCATTTTTTGTATGAGAATATGGCTACTGTAATGTTTCGCGTATATGTGAACACATTAGGTTAGGCATGCAAATTGTTCTTTTATTTGTTTCAGTTGAGCAATTCCTATTTTTAATTTCTAATTTTTTATGTAGGAGTTTTTTGTTATTATCTGTTTTATGATTTATGCATTGAATATCTGGGTATATAATTATTTTTTCTTTCGTTTTCTTTCGTTGAAATTGTTGTGAGTTTTGAAAGTTTACGTTCCATGTTATTGCGATTTATAATTCCTTGTAATTTTTCTGGACAGAATAGATATCTCCGTTTGTGGATCAACATAGTGCCAATTTACATTAGAGATTGGTTGTACGGGTAAATACAAAGCATTGTCGATGGGATCAGGAAGAAGACCATACGCTGTGGATCTTGTATGGTTGGAAGGAAAGTGTCAACAATACCAGTGCCAACTTTTATTAAAATTCTATTTTTTAGTTTTTGGTTTCTGTAATTGTCAGAAATACAGAAATTTCCGTGTCAAGAAATAACAGAATTCGCGCCAGAGATACAATGTTAATACTTCTTACCGCCAGGCGTCCATCTACGCAAAATATAAAATGCGTAATAAAGAAATATAAATGTATATATATGTAGGAATCTCGACTGAGTCACCAATGTTAGGTATCTCGGACGAGCCCCCAGTTTGTAGGAATCTCGGCTGAGTCACCAATTTAGGTATCTCGAACGAGATCCCAATTTATAGGAATTTTATTAAATGATGGTTCATTTAGAACTGAATAAATAAGATTGGTTTATTAATATTAAATAACGATATACACTGAGTTCTTAATTCTCGCAACTCTCGATACACTCTGTTCTCTTTTACGTCTCGACTTCTCGACACTCGCTCTCTGATTTCTCGATACTCACTCCCTTTCTTCTGCACAAAATTCATCACTCGTACACAGATACACACATACACGCAAGATTTACCACAAATAATCGCGATATATGTAGGCAATAGAGACACTTGAAAATAGAAGAATTGAAATCAAACGTGAACGAGATTGAACTTTAATGACTTATTGGGTTTCAGGGTCGTTGAATGATCGGTTACTGATATATGGTATTGTTTTATTGCAAATTTTTCTGTTATAGTGATAGACGATTGAGTAATTATCGGTATTTTGTATGAGTGATGTCTAAGTATATGAATGATTTCGAGGGTGTGTATTTTGTTTCATCATAATATTGCGGATTTAGACAAATTAAATGGTATATTAACATATTACCTGTGGGTTATAGCGTGAGCTTTACTCACGTACCTAGCCGGCGAAATTTAGTGAAATATGAAAAACTACACTTTTTAGGAAACATGTAATATCTCCTAACTAATGGTACGATTTCAATGAAATTTGGAAAATAAGTAGCATATAATACCGTATTTCAAACGTTTGATGAAATTTTCTTTTTCGCCAGTAACAATTTTCATAATTTCATGTTTCATGTTCTAATCGCTCAGAAGGACCTTTACTTACTATAGTCCTTCTAACGGCAGATATGGATGGCCGAGGATCTTCAGAATCAGTGTTTTCAGGAAATCGATCAGTTATCCACTCTGCAGATTTCATGTAGAAATTGTTTATAAGTTGTCACGTCCCGGCTGGTCACGAGTAATGACAACGAATCGCCATCGCCTGGCCGAGTTACGTGCCAATGAGCAACCTTCTGACGATGAAAACACACGTAACACACGTTAAATGAGTTTTCATTGTCATACTCATTTTAAGCAGCCTCTGATAAAGAATCTCCACACGTCTCTTTTTTCCGCCATTTTAATTTGAATTTTTACGTTCTTAAAATACAAAAATTAAATCTAAATCAAACATAAAATGATCCAAGTGTCATTTATGTACATTTGATGTTTATTTCTAGGTTTTACGAAAACTAAATTTTATCAATCTGAAAACGCGCTTTCCAATTTTTAAAATTTTTTGACTCTTTTTAGACAAAATTAAAATTAATTTGAATGTTTATAAAAATGAATATAAGAATATTTAAAAATCTGAAATTTAATAGAATAATCTAAAATGATTGTACATTACACATGTTTTCAGAACGGGAGAGTTTCAGCTAGTATAATAAATAAAATCTTTGTTATTTAAACACGGGAAAATACTGCTGAGAAACACAAGCGATTGTTGCAGAGATCAAGGAAAGATTAAAAGATTAAAAGATTAAACGTAAGAAAAATTTCATTCTTTTATAGATAGAATTATCTGAAATCTGTTATTACGTTCTAAAGCAAAGGCTAACAATAAGCGTCGTATTCGTACTTTATCGCTCTAAGGTATACAAAGTCTCCATATCATTCATCGCGAAATATAACAAAAAGTTATAAACAGTTTCTCAACTCCTGGAACATCTGACATTGCATTTTTGAAGAAAAACTGAATCATTTATAACGTCTTATAAATTTATTTTGAAACAGATATATAAAGAAATTGATAACACGGAAACGTACTCAAGCAAAGAACTTCATTGGCGCATCTATGCGTTGTCCGTCACCAATGTGTGTTAGTCTGTTAAATATATTTGTCAATTTCATCCATTGTTAGGTTTCTGTCATTTGTTGTGTCTATGTTATTGTTATCATTTCAGTTTGTTTTGAATTTGGGCCAGTTTGCTTTATTGTAATTATATTTTATGTTAGGCTTGTTTTCGTCTATTTCGAAATGTTTGTGCGCCCTTAGTAATATTTTCATGGATACGATTCCATGGTCACTGTCGTATATAAAGGATTTGAGTTTGTTTTGTGCTGACATATCGTGGAATTGGAGTCTATTGTTTGCTATGATTGATCCGCCTTTTGGATACAAGGGAATTTCTGTGTGAAGTAGTGAAAATCTGTAAGTTATTTGATTGGCGTTGAATCATTTGTGTAGTGTTATTCCTCTATTGCTGTCTGTGGGTATCTCCTTTGTTCCATGTACTATGTTTCGCGTTGAGATCGCCTACCAGGAGAAAATAATTGTTGTTCTTATGTATTTCTAAAGTTTTAAACATTTGCTTTAACTCTGTCGTGAATTCTTTAAAACTTTTATATCTTATGTATTTTTACATCTCAAAGAAAAAAAATTGTGAAATATTAAACTCTGTATCGTTGCTTTCTACGGTATTGTATAAAACGTATCGTCAAGATGTATCCTCGGCTTGTCGGGGCAAGTATTGCAGTAAAATGTTATTTGATGTCTTCCACCAGGTTGATTTCGTTGAAAGCAAACCTTGCAATCTTTCTTAACTCCTATTAGAATAACATGTAGCTTTCCATTGAAACAAAATCCATCGAAACTGGAAATAGAAGTAAAAGTTCGATCACGAGTCTGCTGAAAATCTCTCAATTGGTTAACTAAAGTTTTTACATGCAGCACATAACTAAGCAGTCGTTCGTTTCTCTGCTTTTTTACTCATTTATATAAAATATAAGAATTAATTGAACGTATCTCTAAACCTCAAAAAAATAGCTTGCGCTCTTTTGATTTTTTCATTTGAACTTGTATCAGCGCGGCAATGTGTGATTTGATGTCCGCATGTCGAGGTTCGCATGTTCGGCATTTTACTTTCGTCGGAGCGAGATTAATATAATGTGTTGAACGTATAAGTATGGGTGCTACGAGCCTTGAAGATGTTGCTCTGCTAATACAAGACTGACTGGTGACACAAGAAAATGTTCGCTTCCAGCCAAAGTGCTGTGTAGACTTAGTCTTTGTTTTACCCATACCGATCCCTTCCACATCCTATCTTTCCCTCTAGTGCAAGAGAAAGTGCAGTTAGATGGGGACAGCGACAGAACAATTTGTAAGATCTCGGCAAAGTCGTTTTCCAAAGCTGTCCACAAACTACCTTGGTAGCTGTTGGGATGTTTCATGACTGTTTCATGATTGTCTGACCTGGCTGACCGATTCGGAATATTTTGTTCTGCTGCAGAACAGAACTTTCTTCTGTTTGCCACAATGTGATCATTTAAGAATGATAACGGAGAAAAATAATGTTTAGCGAATGAAGAATTTCCTATGGAGCATCATAGGATAAACATAATATTCTATTAATTTTCCATTTCATTTACATCGTTTCTGTTTCTAAAATATTTAAAGAAGTTATAAATCAGCTGCATTTGTGTTCGAATGTACATATTTGAAAGCATTTTTTCGAAATATTTAAAGAACATTAATATTTAACATAAAAGTACTTTAAAATTGGAATAAAATAATTATTCATAAGCAATCTAAAGTAACTTCCAATTATTAAGAGAAAAAGGAAAAGAAAGAAAAACCAACATCACACACAGAGTTTCCAAGCAGGCACTCACGTAAGTGTTATCCGTGCCGAGCACTGATTAACTTTCGTGATCGGACGAGAACGATTTTTGATTTTAAATACTTTATTACAATATATAACAATAGTTTACATTAGTAGTACCTACTTATTCTAAGCTTAACCTACTATTTAGAATTATAAAGGCACGTTGGGTAGCCTGTGTTCAGGTTTGATATAGTGGTTGTCGTATATATTTGCAGTTATCAGCTTCTGTTGATTTAAAGTGGAATTAGCATGTAGGAAAACTTAAGTTATAAAAAAGTAACCTACTTATGTTAAATGCGGAGCCGTCCAAGATGTGGCTTCAGGTACTGATTTCTACTATGTTGGTTAATACTTATTCCTTTGGTATTTTAAAAATTTTTAATTTTTGATTTGGTAACTCATACCTACTATTTAGTGGCATGTTATATTTGATGTTGATGATGTTTTTTGTTAGCCTATTATATTTTAATTGTTTGTTTTATATTTTAATTTTTCTGCAGTTTCCATTATGTAAACTCTAATCAAAGGTATGTGAGCTTGTTCGTGTAGTTCAGAAATTCTGACATACCTACTTTTTTCAGGGCTAATCTCAAACATTTGTTTTGATAGGTTTGCAGGGGTTTTAAATTAGCGATTGCTGCACCACACCACGCCGCTGCAGCTTATGTTATAATCAGACGTAGTATCATTTTATATATGAGGAGTTTATTATGACTACTAACCGCAGAACCTTTTATCATTAATGGGTATATCTGTTTCATGACGCTATAGATTTTTCTCAGGTAGATTTTTCTTGATATGTATTTTATAGGTGAGCTTATAGTCGAGATTGACTCCCAAGTATTTAACTATTGTTTTGACCTGGCTTATATTATTATGCACCATTATTGGCTGGATGATACGAATATTTTTGACCTTTCTAGCGGAAACAATTGTCTGTTTTCTCGGTATTAAGCGCATTTTTCCACTTTTTGTAGTAACGCTATAGTAAGTCTATATGTATTTGCACTTGTTTCGCAGCGACTATTGCACTACAGGAATGAGCATATATTGCCGTGTCGTCTGCGAAAAGCGCAAGATTAGTACTTGGAAATTTGATTATATATATTATATAAATATTAAATATTAAATAGTTGTGCTCCAAGAACGGTAAATACTTGTAGGCAACGATTTAGTATTATTTACAGTTACTCTAAGAGTCCTATTACTAAGATATGAGTATATCAGTCTTACAATTATGCTAGGATAGGCACTTGAGATCATTTTATAGATTAATCCATCAATCCGTATTCTGTTAAACGCTTTTTCTATATCTAAAAGTACCATCACAGTGACCTTGTTTTTGTTATAATTTCTTCTAATATCGTTGACAATTTTAACTAATTGCAGTGTTGTGTTGTTCCCTGAATCCAAACTGTTCATCGATTATCTGCTTCTGTTGTTTTTCGTGTTTCTTGATTCTGTTTAGTATTATTCTTTCTGTGATTTTGCTGAGGTTGGATAGCAGACCGATCGGCCTGTAGCTGGCAGATATTAATATTGATAAAACTATGGAAGTTTTCTAGCACCGTGGGAAGTAGCCAATTTTAATGATTGCATTAATTATGTATGCTATTTGCACTAGTACTTTCCGGCTAATATTTTTCAGAGAAATATTTTATATACTATAATTCCTGGGCGCTTTTAGTGAGGATGTTTGCATTATTATCCTCCTAATTTCGGCTGGTGAGGTAACGGCTTTATTATATTCTTTATTAAGTCGCTTGGGATCTTTAAGGCACATGTAGTTTTTTTACTGTTTTTATTATATCTTGTTGCTCGAGCGTGTTGTTGTCTAGTTCAATATTGTGTACTTTTTCATATTGCCGTGCTAACATTTCTGCTTTGCCTGTGTCTGTTACTGCTCCCTGTGTTTTTCTCTAGCGTTGGGATGTGTTGGTATTTTCTTTCGAACATTTTTGTCGCCCTCCATTGAGATTTATCGTAGATGTTTAATTTTGTGAATTTCTTTGTCCAAACTAAATTTCTGTGTTCCCTTATTGTTTTTCGAATCTGGTGGGTTTGTTGGTTGCAGATGTTTTTGTACAATAAATTCCCAATCTTTTGCCAGAGTCTTCTGATACATTCTTTAATGGCTAAGATGACTATCTCGAATAGGCGTTCTTCTTCTCTATTTATCTATACTTTTGGTATCGTTCCTTCCAAACAAGTTTGTATATTATTGGTGATTTTTTTCTGTTTCTTGTTCAATGTCATCTATTGTGTATATTTTGTTATTTATATGTATTTTCTGATCCAATTTTTGTCTATATTTTACCCAATCGGCTTTCGTGTAGTCATAACATTCTTTTTCCGATAAAAAAGTGTTTGTAGCAGTTACCAATTTTGAACAGTATGGGTTTGTGATATGAAATTAGTTCGCTTAGTACTTCGGATCCAATAACGTTACTTGCATTTTTGTTTACTGCCATTCGCTGGGTAATGGGTAGGTTCATTTGGGTACATGATGCTGCAGCAGTTTGTTAGACTAGTTATATAGCATTAGTCCGTTGTTATTATTAATATGGCAGTCTTAAGTTTGTCTGTCGTTTAGGTCACCGAACTGTGACCTTGGGGGCCATCTAGATCTTTCGTTTTGATGTCGTAGGTCTACTGTAGGCTGCTATTATATGCACATTATTGGCTAATTTAATATTGACGTTGACTGTGACTGTGTTCCTCTTGATTTTTACTACTTTGTACAGTATATTATGCTTAATTAATATTAGAAACTCTCCCGCTGCATTTTGTCTGCTATATCTTTCAGATCTATAATTTCTTATTGTGAATTTGCCTTTAAGGCTGACTTTTATTTCGCTTATTAATATTAGATTTACTTCAACCGTATTCAAAAATTCGATAAAAACGTTCAGTTTGTTCCTGACAACCTTTGTATTCCAGCTATATATTACTAGATTAAATATTGCCATTATTGTGTTGAGTCGTAAAATTACAAAATGTTTCAAATTTGTCTGTTAACTGGAGGTTTAGTTCCCTAATTAATTCTAGCATTTTCTGGATATCTATTAGGCTCTCTAAAGTTGCCATATTTTATGATAATGTCGGTCGCTTGCTTGGTTATTTTGACTACTGTGCTGCCTGCTATGGTTATTACTGTTTATTAGTACTTCCTTATATGTGAGGTTATGTTGGGCTTTGACATTTCTGTTCAATTCTGATTTTTTCCTCTCATGCAGGATTTGTCTTCGTTTAGTGACGGGAAATTCAGTTTGTTGTTATCCTATTTGCCGGGTTGGCTGTTGTCGCTGGAACTGTAATCGGTGTTGGAGCGCTCCTTTCATGTCTGTCATGTTCTTATTTTTGTTTATCCATTCCAGTCGTTGTATGGACGCTGGATATTTAATGGAATTCGCTGAGTGATTGTTCCCACAGTTAGCACATGTAAGTGGTGCATTGCTATCTTTTGTGCACTCAGATGGTTACCTGCACACTTGAGGCATTTGGGTTTGACGTGGCAATTCGAGGTAGCATGTCCCCATTTCTGGCATCGGTGGCGCTGCATTATTGCTTTCTTATTAATGTATCTTTCCCACATTATTCGCGTGAATGATAGAAATTTTACTTTCTGATTTAATGTTTTGATTCTGACGTTGTTTTTCGTTCTAATATATAGAGTGGTTTGGAGGTTCCTCTCATAGAATTTGAATGCTTTGATGCCAAGCTGCTAAAGTTCCTGGGTGATGTCTTTTGTTGCTAAATCAGACGACAATCCATGGATTACGAAGAACTGTTTTGTTTTTTCTGTTGGTGTAGTTGTGATACTGTGTGTTTTCATCTAGATTCCTGATTAGTTCACTGTAGTTGCTAATTGTAGATGTATGTATGCTAAATCTGTTGATTGCGTATTTCATGAAAAATTTTTCTTTTACGTACGTTTTGATTTTTGCTGTTAATTCGGTATGTGAGTTATTATTGCCATGGATTATTACTGGGGGTGGTTTTTCTTTCTTTCACGTTGGTTCCTCTTGTTTAGGTTCGTCATTTTCCAAGTCCATTTCCTGTTCGGGTTCATCTTCATTAAGAACTACGAATCTGTTTTTAGAGTTATGCGTGATATTTGGGTTCTTTTTTTGTTAGGATTAGTGTACTAAATGAGCTGCCATGTCCATGTGTTTTATCCTGTTCACGTGGTGGACACTCTTTGTTGAGAGGTTATCCCTCTCTGCCAGTTGGCTATTTGGGTCTGTAGTTATTTTTATTGTCACATAGTCCAATGATTTAATTTAATTATTAAATTAGTTATTATTATACAATATTTACATATGTACAGAAAGTATAACGAGTAAAAGCTTAAGCTAGTTTGTAGTATTTTTAGATTAAAGGCTTCAGCCCTGGAGCACGTACAATTTTAAGATAGAAATTTGTTACTTGCACTTATTGCTACAATAATAATAAACTAGCGCTAATTTTTGCTTTAACTATGGGGGTTATGTTTTTTTCGTTTTTTGTTTTATTATACAATAAGACACGGGAATGTAATAATATTTTGGTTGGTGTAAGGGAGGATGGGAAAAGGACGGAAAGGAGGGTGGAAGCTTTACTCATTTACTTATTGGTTATATGTTCATTAAATATTATAAAACATGACTATAAAATTGTTGATCTTGCACTATATAATTATAACTATTTGAAATACTCTTTGTTAGAAATATTTTGATCGTTGCCTTCTCTTGTTTGTTTGAAATGTAGACGGAGAAAATTCTAATTCGTGTCCTGGAAACTTGATGGCCGACTGCCTCTTGTGTTCTTTCGGATATGTCGGAAGGGTAGTTTATTTTTTGGACTAGGTGCATCCTAGGTCCACAAAATAATCGCCGGATGCACCCATAAAATAATAGCGAATAGTACTTCATGAGACCAACGATACTGTCCAGGGATGCGTCCCTCACATTGTTTTCGCATGTTTGTTGGCCTTTGTATGGTACCCAAAACCCTAGACCAGGGGGGCGCGTTCTCTACAATTTCTTCATTTCTTCATGCATTCATTAATTCTATTTACTTTCGTTTCTTCTGAATTAATCGTATCAGATAACCAGTCTCAGTCTTTTCTCATTTTGTTGTAGCCACCAGCATTTTTTAGAGTTGCATTTGACTTTCGTGTCATGGTCTGTTAATTTGTATTTGAATCGGATTTTGGTGATAAGTTACCGTTGTATGATATTGTTTTATTGTAAGTTTTTCTATTGTAGTGATAAATGATTGGGTGATTTTCGCTATTTTATATGTGTGATGTACTGTCTATGTATATAAATGATTCCGATGGTGTGCTTTATTCTCTCGTTCGTCGTTATTGCGGGTTGAGATAGATTGAATGGTGTATTAAACTGTTGGAGTTGATGTTGGGTATGTTCGCCCAGTGGTTTCTTATTAATTTTAATAAACAGGTCTGTCTTCATTATTTCAGCTTCATCTTCTATAGACGATGATTGCTTATCATTTTTGCAAAGTTTGATTCCGGCGTTCTGTATTTGTTTAGGTGGGTTCTGAGTTATTTACGCTCGAAGAAGCGCATCTTTTCCATGGTGTTATTAAACCATATGGAGCTGCCGAAGGTTAATAGTGGGTAAATTAATAATTTGTAGCATACGAGTTTTACTCTATTGTCGAAGTTTTTTGCGTAAAACATGAGCTTGTTTGCTGTGAATGTTCTTTGTGCCTTGTGTCAATTTGTAATTTGACATGTTCGTCGTGGCTTATTGTGAAGTCCAGATGTACGCCTAAATAGCGGATGACTTTCTTCCGTGATACTCCATTAGTGATACTCCATTTTCATGAATGCCAAATTTTTTGGTGTTAGTTTTACATCGGAGTTTGCATCGGATAGTCTTGAGATCACGGTCTGAATAATATGATTCCGCATTTTTGGATGTATATTTTTAATTTCCACGTGTGAAAATATTCCTGTATTTTATTGAATTGTTGTTATAATTCCGTTTTGACTACTGACGGTTTATTGTCTTTGATGTATCCATGTATCCATATCGTCCGCAAAAGCTATTGTTGCTTTTTGCCGTCGCTGTTTAAGTTGTATATACATCTGGAGTAAGTCGCTGATGTATATTGGTGCTAAACAAAATGGGGGAATTAACCGTACCCTGTTGGAAGCCATTTTCTACTTTTATATGTTCTAGAAGGTGTGTTGCTTGCGTTGTTAAATGTGCATATTGGTCTGTTGTTTAGATGATCTTTAGTTACTTCATGACATAATTGGTTGATTTTATGTTTAATTATGTTTGATAGTTGCAGTTTGCTCATGCGGTTTTAAGTGTGGATTGTCTCGAACTGTGTTCCTAATATGATTAGTTTGTCTTGTGTTTCTCAGATGATTAAATTTTTGTCTTTATTTGTCCATAATTTGTCTCGTTCCAAGTTTGCTTTTATAATTAGGTCTGTGTGTCAGTTCGGTATCTTTGGGGTGTCAATGTTGTTTTGTGTTGGGATGCGGAAAATACTGTTTATTGCTGGGAAGAGGTCTTTCTGTTTCTGATGTTTGAGATCTTATTTTTTCAATATTACTGAGATTTGAAGGGCTTTTTCGATTTTGTATCGGACGGCCGTATTTGAGTATGAGAGGACCATTGGTAAGAGTGTAGTTATCTATTAGTTAGTTTGTTTATATTTGAGATTAGTTGGCTTTTTGTTTTCTTTATTTGTGAGGTAATGTATCTGTCTGTTGAGCTATAGTTGTTGGTTCCATGTTCTATTGCGTTTGTGATGTTTATGTTAAGCTGTTCAATATATTTGTCAATCCCGTCTGTTGTTAGATTTCTGTCACTCAGTATGTCTATGTCCTTGTTACCATTCACGTGCGCTTTGAATTTGGGCCAGTCAGCTTTATTGTAGTTATATTTTATGTAGGGATTGTTTTCGTCTGTTTAAAAATGTTCGTGTGCTTTTAGTGAAATTTTTATGGATACGGTTCCATGGTTGCTGTATTTAAAGGATTTAAATTTTTTCTGTGCTGTTAGAACGTGAATATGAAATCTGTTGTCTGCTATGCATATGTCGAGGAATGATCTGCCTTTCGGAATATTGGTATAATGCTCCTATCGCATAAACAAGATTATTGGTCGACAGAGCCCAGTAGTAAGAATAGTAAAATTCATTTTTATTCTAATATATTTACAAGAAATAGATTTAACCAAATATTCTGATCGAGGTCGATCGTTTCAAAGCAGTGAAGAACGAGATTGACCTTGCTCCAACAAGACATTATCCGTCCTTCAAAAAGTGCATGGGTATCGCTTCTACACCTCGTATTCAAAACAGATGGGAACCGATCCATGCGGCGACTACAGGGCTCTCAATGCATGTACAGTACCTGACTGGTATTCTCCGCCGTACATTAAGAACTTCGCCCACGCGCCGTATGGCAAAAAAATATTTTCTAAAATAGACTGAGTATGCCCGTGTAATCAAATACGCCGAATGACCGAGAATAAACGACAATTACGACGTTGTTCGGTCTATTTGAATTTAATTTCATGCTCTTCGGTCTGGGGAACGCGTCACAAACTTACCAGCGTTTCGTAGAACAAATAATACGTGGGTTAAACTTTATTTATGCGCACATTGATGACTTCCGTATCGCATCAATCACTGAGACTAAGGAACATCTAAAGCTGTTGCTCGAGCGTCTTAACCAGTACGGCATCATGATCAATCCCGCGAAATGTGTTTTCGGAGTCTATGAAATCACTTTCCTAGGATACACGCGTCAAAACCATTCGAAACTTTTGTAAGTTTACTATTATACAGACACTTAGGAAATTCCTCGGCATTGCCAAGATTGCGACAAAAGCAACGTGCTCATACTTTGGACAGATTCGGTAGAGAAGGCCTTCACTGAAGTAATCTTTCAGTGGTTAGCAAACACAACGCTGCTGACCTAAATCCAGCAATCGTGAATATCACGATCGACGCGTCCGATCATGCAAATGGCGCAATTTTACAGTAGCAGGTACTTGCTAACCCCTTGCCTTTTACATGAAGGCTCTTCCTGCTGTCCAACACAAATAGAGCGTGTTACTTGATGCATACTGTACGATCAAATACTTGCACCACTTCATCAAAGGACAGAATGTCATTTGATGGACCACAAGCTGCTAATCTTTGCCTTCAATCAAAAGACTAAAATATTCACCGTGAAAATTCCGGTACATAAACTATATCAGCTAATATACAACAGATGTAACAGCCAATATATAAGGATAATATACAACAGATTTTATTTATTTATTTATTAATATAATCCTTGCCTAGGCGGCTTAGGATGGCTTCCGGTTTACAGTGAATATTTGCACATATATTATATACACAATATAGAATTCTCTTATTGCTTTTTTTTTGGTGTCGTCTTGCTGTTTCTCCTTCAGTCTTCTCTCCTCCGTCCTATGTCTATTCCTCCCGCCCCCTCTGCCTTCCTCCCCTCAACCTGCTCGTTTGCCTCTTCTGTGCTTCTCCTTCTTCTTTCCCTCTGTATTCTCTTCATCTCTTCTAGTCCTTCCCCTGTCCCCTTCAGCACTTCTTCTATTCTCAGGTCCCCTCTCGTGACCTCGCATCTTTCTATCACGTGCTCTAATGTCTCCTCTTCCTCTTTGCATATTCTACACCTTCTACTTTCTTCCTCTCTCCAGTGTTGTCTTCCTCTGACTTCGTTGCCACACCTGAATCTTGCTATCAGACTCCTTTCTTTCTTTTTCATTCTCCGTTTTAGGTATTCTGGCCTTTCTTTCGTTGCGATTTCCTTGTAGTGTGCGTTGTACTTCGATTCTTCGATCTTTTTTCTCCTGCTCTCCCCTTCCACCTCCTCTATCCTTTTCCTTACTCTCTTTGCGACTCCCTCTGTTTTTCCTTCCTCTTCCTCTCTAACTCTTCCCATCCAGTCTTCATTGATTCCCAGTCTCCCCTTTAGTCCTGCTCTTCTTTCTTCCCACCTGTTTAGTTTTTTCTTCCCCCTCTGCCTTTCCATCTCCCTTATGCATTCTCTCACTAATTTCTTGTCTGACCTTCTTGCTCCTTCTTCGTAATTGACCGCTCTCCTCACTGCTTTCGTTCGTATTTCCTCCTCCCCTGTCTCTTCTCTTAGGATGTAATTTGGTGTGACTTTGTCCAACCCTAGGATCCACTTCATGTATCTCCTCTTGATAGTGTCCAACCTTCCTTCATCATTCCAGCCCCAGATTTCTGCCCCGTACATCGCCACACTCTTCACTAAGGCTACAAACATCTTTGTCCTTCTTTCGAAATCTTCCTTGAATAACCTTTCTCCAATGTGCCACGTTCTTTTCATCGCCACCGCCGCTTTCCTTATTCTTTCCTGTATGTGTTTCTCTGCTTTTCCATTCTTTTCCATTATGTAGCCCAGATATTTCATCTCCTTCACCTCCTCCAGTTCCTCTTCCCCCCACCTCCATTCTCTCCTTCTCCTTCCTCTTCCTCTGCCCCTTTCGAAGACCAGCACCTTAGATTTCTCTGTATTTACCGTTAACCCTTTCCTCTCTGCATATTTCCTAAACCTTTTCAGCATCCCCTTCATCCCCACTTCTGTCGTCGCTACCAGTACGACATACGATATCATCCGCGTACACTATCGTCCGCACCTTCTCTCTTCCTATTACAACGCCTCCCTCTTGTACTTTGCTCATGTCCTCTTCTATGTCCGACAGAAGTGCATTGAAGAGTGTTGGGCTTAGCGGGCATCCTTGTCTCACCCCTCTTGTCGTCCAGAATTCTTCTGTTCTCTCCTCTTCGATCTTCACCATGTTGCTTGTTTCCCTGTATATTTCCGTAATTTTTCTCCTTAAGTTCCTCTTCACCTCCATTTCTTTTAACCTTTCTATCATTGCGCTCCTGTCAACCTTGTCAAATGCCGCTTTTAGGTCTATGAAGCAGGCAATCAGCTTTCCTTTCTTTTTGCTAAGCTCCTTGTTGACTAAGTGGTTCAGGACATATATGGCGTCGATGGCTCCTCTCCCCTCTCTGAACCCAAATTGCCCCTCCGCCAATCTCCCCTCTATATCCTTCTTCATCCTTTCATTGAGGATGCCTGCGTATATTTTGTATGCCGTCCCTAATAGAATTATTCCTCTGTAATTTTTGGCCTCGTCTTTCTCCCCTTTTTTGAATATGGGGCATATTACCCCTCTTCTCCAGTCCCGTGGTATTCCATTTCCCATCCATATTTTATTAATTAGTTTGAGAAATACTTCTCCTACCTCCATAGGCATGAGCCTCCATGCCTCATTTTGTATTTCGTCGCATCCTGGTGCTTTTTCTCTCTTTAATTTGAGCAGCTGTTTTATTACTTCTTCCTTTGTTATTTTCTCGCTTTCTATCTCTTCCTCTTCTTCATTGTGTTCCTGCTTTATCCTGTTTTCTTGGTTGTCTTTGTGCCCTTCCAATAGTTCTATGAAGTGCGATTTCCAATTTTTCATTTCGATGCTTTTGTCTATTTTTTTCCCTTTGTTTTCTTCCTCCATATTTATTTATGTATTTCCACGCTTCACTTTCTGTCTTGATCATCCTTATCTTTTCTTCCTCTCTCTTCTCGTACTTCTCCCTTTCTTTTTCGCACCATTCTTTGTACCTCTTTCTTTTGCCCCAGAACTCTTCTCTGCTTATCCTGCCTTTTCTTAGTTTTCTTAATTCCTTTCTTAACTTTCTCTTCCTCTCCGTCCACCCTTTACTGTGCCATGCCTTATCTCCCCTCCTCCAATCTTTTACTTCCTTTACCTCTTTCTTTACCGCTTCGTTGACTTTCTTTTTTAGTGCTTCCCATATACTTTCCACGTCCTCCTCTTCTACTTTCCATTCTCTGCATCGATTGTGGTAGCTCTCTATTCCTTCCTTCGACCAATCCGTCGTTCTTATCATCCTTCTCTTCTCCTTTCTTCCTTCCTTGTCCTCCTCTTTAATGCTTTTTTCTCCTACTGCCACCTCCAGTGGGAAGTGATCTGACTCTGTCCTCTCTCCTTCTCTTACCTCAGCTATCTCCTCAAATGCTTCTGTATTTGCAATCACCAGATCAACCACTGATGCCCCCCTTTCTCCTATATATGTCCACTCTCCCTCTCGCCCAAAACATCCATTGACTATGAACCAATCCCTGTCTCTCAGTCCCTCTATTAGTATTCTTCCTTCTCTGTTCATGTTTTTGTCCTTTGATCTTCTTTCTTCCTTCTCCTCTGTCATCATTTCTTTGAATGGGCCTCCCTGCTCCCCTACTCTTGCATTAAAATCTCCTCCCAGTATTAGGCGTCCTTCTTCTCTCTCTATCCCTTCTGTGATTGTCTGCATTATTTCTTTTGTGTTCTGACTGTACACTATTCTCCAATTTTTTTTCTTATGCTCTAAGTTTATCTTTGCCATCTGATTGCTCCATTTCTTGAACTCTACCATCTCTAGACCTTTTTTTACCGCCATCATAATTCCTCCCTTTGCCCTCCCCATCTTGTTCTCTCTTACTGCTGGTACGTACCACCAGTTGAACTTTTCTGATAGTTTACTTTTTAATTTCTCCTCTGACTTCTGCTCCAACCATGTTTCTACCAGATCTACCACATCAAATTTTTCCAGGTACCTCCACACATCCCTGCTCTTGTTCCCTACTCCAGCTATGTTCCAGAAACACAGTCTTAGTCCCTCCTTTCTCTCGCCCTCCAAGCCGCCTCTTTCTCATTCATTTCTTTCTCCTTTCCTTTCTTCCAAACTTTCTTCTACTTCGTTCCACTCATACCACTTCTGCTCTATGCTTATCCCCTTGTATTTTACTATCGCTCTCTTCCCCTCCTCCCTCTTTTGTCTTGTTATTTCCCTCAGTTTCCTTTGCATTTCTCTTTCTTTCCATGTAAGGTCATCTTCTATACACACTCCAGTTTTGAGCTCCCTTTTCCTTCTCATCACCTCTCTCTTGTCTTTCCAGTTTTCCAGCTTTGCTATGACTATCTCCTTCCCTCCACTGGTTTTTATTCTCCTTGCCTCCCGTATTTCTACCTCTGTCTTTATATTTTTGCTGATGAACTCTTTCACTTCTTTCTCTGTTTCTTCCTCTTTCCACACCACCCCCCTTATCACGATGTTCGTTTTCCTTTTCTCTCTCTCTCTTTTTTCTTCTTTCCATTCCAACACATTTATTCTTTTTACTAGTATCCGTTTCTCCTTTTCCCATTCCGCCCTTTCTTCCTCTCTCTCCTCCTTCCATGCTCTTCTTTCTTCCTTCATTTCATTCCTTAACTTTTCTATCTCTTCTGTATATTTCCCTAGCATCTCCTCCATATACTTCTTTAGCATTTCATCCATATACTTCCTTAGCATCTTTTCTATGCTGCTTTCGAGTTCCTCGCTGTATTCTATTCCCGTCGCCTCTTTTTCCTCTGTTTTTCCGCCAGGTGTCTCCATGCTCCCACGTCCCCTTTCTGGTTCCTTTTCCTTCATGAACTTTTCCATCATCCCTAATTCCCCTCTTAACTTTGTTTTGTTCCTTGTCCCTACCGTCTTCGCCGCCATTTTCTTACTCTACCTAACCTCTTTTTTTGCTTCCTTCTTACCAAATTTCTCTATCTTTTCTGCTTCCTGCTTCCAATTTTCTCTCTTCACACTTTCTGCCCTTATTACTCTTCTTCTCCTACTTCTCTTCTTCCTTTTTTTTTCTTCTCAATTCCCACAATCTCACTCACTCTGTCTCCTTCTTTTCACACACGTCTTTACACCTACGCCGCCCAACCGGAAGTCATACAACAGATAAGACACATAAAGTAACGAAAACAACCACGCGGATGCCTTATCACAGGTTGAAACTATATCATGACTATCTAACAATTCCGTTTCCGAAAAGCACAGAAGCAGGACCGAGAATTAAAAGATCTCTTGACGTCTGATTTTCTGAACAAAATGTAAACCTACGACACGAGAAATGACATTCGCCATATGCTTCGGATAGTCTACGTCGCTCAATTTTCAATTTGTTGCACTGTCTCTCCCAACAAAGAGTACATGCTACGTAAACATTAACCACTCACTGATACATGTGACCAGCTATAGTCAAAGACTGTCGCGAAGCACTGCATTCTATGCCAGAATACGAAGATAACAAGGCATTAGGAAAATTCGACGAAACAGCGAGATTCGATCACGTTTACATAGACTTGGTCGGACCTGTATCTATATCGCAAGGTTATAAATATTGATCAACCTGCGTCGATCACATTGGTTCGAAGCTGTCCCAATCGCTGAAGTCCACGTGGAAATCATCGCGAAAACGTGATCTTTCCACGTGAATCGCCTGTTAGTAGGTCATCGATATAAAAATCTTCAAGAAGCACATATGCTATCTTAAGGAATTGTGTGTCTTCATCTTTCGCGAGCAGATTGGAGCCCAGGAATAGAGCCACAGATGTATCTTACGTTATAATTTTTAGTGTGTATGTATTTCTACGTCATAATATTTTTTAATATTAAATGCATTGCTACGGAAAATCATCTTGGATCGTTGGTCCGGACGTTAAGATGTCGGCTAACGAGAATCCGGTGCTTGTTTTGCGGTCGAAGACGATTTTAAATCTCGTTATAAAACTGTTGTGTTTGATGATGTTTGATATGTGAATAATAGTAACCTTCATCAGTCGACGATACATCGATTTTAATCATGTGACCTATGAAACATGAACTCGGTGTAACTTTTCTTTAATTTCGAGTCCCTCATGTTCGAGCAATTTTTGATCCATTGCGAGATAGTCGCAATACGAAATATATGTTACAAAAATTCTTTAGAATTTTCTTGAGGATTGACAATTTTTTAAACTTGTTGTTTGCATGAAGAAACTTATTATCCTATATTTGGTTAACGACTCGGCCGCTTTTTCATATCAGCAAGAAGACTTAACGTTCGCCACGCACTATCACAGCTATTGTCGTGCTGGCTTATTGTTGTCATTTCCTGCTACTGACTCTCTGGGGCCTGTTATGCTTGATATACAGGGTGTAAAAAAAATTAATGTCGCAACTATGCTAGATCGATTCTACACCCTCGATTTTATGAAAAACAATGTAAGCGAAGTCGCAAAATTGACCTTGACCGGTTTTTTGAAAGTCAAATTTTTTTTATGATTGTATCTTATTCTACTCATCGATAAAATGTCTCCAAAGAATCATGAATCGGAAATGACTCGTTCTCGCAAAAAATAATTACTTATATCCAATTATTATTAAACAAGCCATATAAATAATATGTCTATATTTTGGAATGGAATAGGCTCTGCTATTGCACTTACTTAATTTCTTCGTCGAACATTTCTTCCACGTGTCCACAAGTCTATTCTGCCGTGCTATCTGTAAAAGACGTGCTTCTGCAGTTGCCTCTGCAGGGTGTCCGCGTTAAGTTTGTCACCAGTTTTTAGACATTTCCAGTAGTGTAATTGAAAAATATTTTAGACAAAATTTTTTTAGTATTTAGTGGGCTATTAAATCACAAAAAATGTAGAAGGTGTAGAATCAATCTAGCATAATCGCGACATTTAATTTTTTTACACCCTGTACTTTAAATTGTCTAAATCGTTTGATCGATATCCCAATTATCGCATTTTTTAATTAGCCTAAATTAGGGCGACCAAACAGTCCGTAATTTGATTGGCAAAAACTCGCCGACAAATTAGCATAAAACAGGCTCATCATCAGTGGAGAAAAAAATTAATTACCAGAAATTATAGTTACAAACGTTACAAGAAATTACAGGAAATAACAGTTATAGAATATTACTATATTATGTCATCACTCCGGAACATTACGTTAGATCACCACCGTGTGACTTCGCGAGAAAGTAATTTCGGTAATCAAACATACAGTCTACTCTATGACCACAATCTTTTATCCTATCAGAATCGTTTCGTTTCGTAATATTTCACCACACGGTCGCTCAATATTCAAGAGTCTCGAAGCGAGATAATACTTGGTCCACCGAAATACACCATCATGAAACTCCACTCTGACGCACGAAATCGTCTTGATGCATTCGCGTGAGAGTTTCGTAAGAGCGTACGGTAGAGCAGACTCACAACGTATCGTTTGTTTGTAGTGTCTCGCGGTAATATTACTCGAAACTTGTTCTTCATACGACAATATCATTCATACGATAATTCTGTGCAGTCGGTTTCTCAATATCTCAGAATTTTTCTAATGTCTCGTATAATGCATTGCGTGTCAGATTACAATATACATAATATATTGGTTGATTATTTCTTCCGGGGAATTCTGCCTGCTAGAATCCAACCGAGATTGGTTTTTAAGCAGCGACGTTGCCGTTTGTAACTGAAAGTTGCCCGATGCACAATAGATTTACAAATCATTCTGTCAACATTTAACGAGATATGAAAACCGGGATCAGCAGGTGTCTATATCTATTTTTTGTTAATCTCGTTGAGAAGAATTTCTGCATATGCGGTAATACCAGGAAGGTGGTCTCGGTGTCGAATTTATTGACTGGCGAAAAAATCCACACCTTAACCATACTGCACATTTGTTTATTGATGTCTGGGTAATACCTATTACCAATATTCTTATTTGTTGACACAGTAATTATAGTAATGACGCAATTCATTCCGCCAGAAAATGTAATTGTAAACTGGAATCTAATAATACGCGCACAAGATGTGCATGTTCCTTCTTGTCGTTGATTTTAATAACGGCGATGGACAATAGCGTCTCTGACTCGATGTTGGCACTTATGCAACAGCGCATGGTGGCGTATGTTGCATATTTTGCAAGAGCTGGTAGTACAGTATTTGGTACCATGATTGGGTAAGCAATTATTGCACAGCTTGTTACTGTTACACAGCCACAGTATTCCTCCCTCCAATTTATTGATTGAAGGCAATATTTGGAGCAAATGTAACTCTTTGTTTTGAGTCCTGTATTAGTGTTTGTTGAATGGAAAATGCTTATATCTGATCTCTGATTATTTTCTATTTTCGAATCTTGCTATAAATTTTCTATTTTCGTTTTTGCTATAAATGCTGGTTTTAATCTTTTTATTGAAACAGTTTTTTCTTCTCCAGCAAGAATTATAATATAACAATCTGAAATCAAATTATAAAACAATCTTCTATCTAATCTTTGTTTAACTTTGTGAACCGGAATACTGTGATCTTAATGGTGGTCACACTTCGTCGTATCTTAAAAATACGAGTAATCATATATATTCTTATGTATCATACTAATTTTGATATGATGGACTGTTGGAATTGGTTTGAGTGTTCGTTATGCTATGATGTTTTTTTATGGAAATCCCTGGGTCTAACATTGAATCTAATGAATAAAAGAAATCGGGAATTCGAATTGTACTTTCAAATAATATTTCGATTTGGGATGTCTTAATATTTTCTTTATAAGTTGTTCTTAATCCTAAAGGTACTGTTGGAAGAGCATTTATCGATGGAATTTCTGAATTGCACATTAATGCTGCCTTAAAAATTCGGCGCTTTCTTTCTATTAAGCCAATAGATGCGGGTGTAGTTCGAATTCTTTTGCTCCGATAGTATTTGCCAGTGCTGTATTAATATACTAATGTATAATAATGTATTTTCACATTGAGACCCTTGATCTGTTGTTATTGTTAATGGTGTGCCAAGAAGACTAATCCAATCTTTGAAAAGTGCATTTGTTATTGTATTTGCTTCAATATTTTTTAACGGTACAGCCATCTGAAATCTAGAAACTTCGGTGAATTATATCTAAATGTACTATTATGGTAAAATCTACTATTTAGTACATTAATTTTAATGGGATCTAATTTTATATGTTTGCTTATTTTTAATTTTTAGCATGAGATACATTCACGAGACCATGTGATTGCATTTCTACGAATACTAGGTCAGACGTATTTTTCTTCAAGAATTTTGAAAGTAATTCGACCGCTAGGATGTGAAAGTTTAAATTTTAATATGTTTCTCGCCTCAATGAATTGAATAAATGTCGTCGATTGAGTATATATCCTGTTGAAGTGTCTGCAAAAATTTTCTTATTGCCTATAATTAATTGCTGAAGCTTGAGGGAGGTTTCATTTCGAAGTTGTGCTGCTAATTCTTTTTTCTGTTCTTCATGAATTCTTTCTGAAGTAAGAATGGTGGGATTTTATATCACATATATTCGTGATAATGCTTTTGCTACTACATTATCATTTCTATCAACGTGTGCTATCTCTGTGGTGAACTGTCATGTATAATCTAACTAGTAACAGTCGTAAGTGTCCCGGTGATACTTTATCTAACAATAAGCGTTGTGAAAAATCGTAAAGTAATGGTTTATGATTCGTTTGTACAATAAATTGTCGGCTTTCCAATATATATTTGAAATTTTTGATTGCTGCTGATATTGCTAGTAATTGCTAATAATATAGATGCTATAATTTTGTTCTTTTACTTAATCTTCATGAAAAGAATCTGATGGGTTTCCATTTATTATTTTCTAACTATTCTAACGCTGCTCCTATAGCTAAAATAGATGCATCTGTTTTTAAAATTAACGATGCTGAAATTGAAATGAAAGTGATTAAAATTGCAGAAATCATGCTGTTTTTACATTCTTCGAATGCTCGAGACGTTTCTAGTGTCCATACAATTTTAGTTTCATCATTTTTAATTAACTTGTGCAAGATGTGGAATTCATTGTCTATAGAAATTAATTATTCCTAAAAAGCGTTGTAGTTCCAAAATTGTTTTCCGGCTTTGTTTATGTCTTGATGATGATCCCCCTTCTTGAATTGGGCAATATTCGTTCTTGGTAATGTGATATTCTAAAAAATTAATTTCAGTTTTTCGAAACCCGCACTTTGTTATGTTTCTTCAAGTCTTTGGCAAACTAATTTGAGATGTATGTCGTTTTGAAAATTCTACCAATGAATACATAGTTAATGTCACGAAAACTCGAATCTATGTGTCGTTGAAAAGTTTGAGCTGCATTTCTCAAACCGAAGGGTGTAGCTATTTATTCGAACAAATCAAAAGGTATAGTAACTGATGTTTTTATACAGTCACCTGGGTTCATTGGAATTCGGAGTCGATCTAATTTTGAAAAAATTGTTTTTCCATGAGTTCTTCCAAAATATTTAGTGATGAAGTGTTGTGGATATTTATCTACAACAGTTTGCGCGTTTACTTTTCTAAAAAATTAAAAAATTAAATTTTCTAAACCACATGCTCTCCAACCACTTTCCGTCTTAACTAATGAATAAGACTAGTCCAAGGACTATTTGATAAATGAATGATTCCTAGTTCTAAAAGGAAGTCTATTTCTTATTTTTCATTCAACTTTCAATTTTTTACATTATGAATATCTTCGTCGCTACTGATTAACCTGTTGTAATATGATAATTTACTGTACATTCATTTGCAATTCTTGGTTAACATTTGGTTCTTATTATTTCTGTAAATTTATTTAATACACCATTAAAATCAGTTTGAGAATTTATGATAGAAATTCCGAAAATACCAGCTTGTTCCAGTTTTCCCTGAGTTACTAATGTTACATTTAAATCTATCAATTTTTTATTTTCAAGTGTTAAGCTTTATTTTTTATTTTTACTGCTAACCCAAAGAACAAGGACTCAATATTTATAATAGGTAACGTCGGTTACTATAACGGAATATTTACATATTCTTCTCAGTCCTAGTTTCAAATAGAGTTTCAAATAAGATTTTATTTCCATAAATTTCATTGGTTGTGTTATTTACTGCGTATAGATTATAATCATTATTTTTTTTTCTACCTGAAACATATTTCCAAAGTAGAACAGAAACCATTGATCCCGTGCCTGTAAGAAATTTAATATTTGTTTTTATATCATAAATATATAATCTTAGTTCTTCTAGAGGCTTATTGTTATTGTTGTTATCCGTCGCTTCCATGGAAGACAATTGATTCAGTTTTTCTAGTTTTTTATTAGATGAACACGGCATTATACATTTATGTGCATTTATTCCAAACTTTTTGTGATAAAAACATATTGAATATCTTCCTAGTGTTTTTGAATGAGATCTTGAATGATTAAGGTATTTTAAAAATTTTTTCATACACTCGATCATTGTTTTCCTTTCGTAAACACATGATAATACTGTTCTTTCCAAATAGTTTAATTTTTCTTCAATTGTATTGATTTGATAAATGGATTTAATTTTTGTTACCATAATACTATATCCGCTTGTTGGTGAGCATATCAATCCTCTTCTTTTCTTGTTAGATTTCTTCATAAATATATCTGTACTGTTTAATTAGTGGAGATCACGTTGTTATATATTTCCATGAATTACTGTAGTCGGATCTCGTTAAATCACTTTGAAAATTGTAGAGATCACATCGGGATCACCAATTTATATGGAGGTTTACTTCTTTAAATAATGTATTACGAGGTTTAACAATAACTATCCATATTAATTAATGTATAACAAAATTTTTATAATCACTGTTTGCTTTGGTT
This sequence comes from Tetragonisca angustula, assembly GCA_036937485.2. Classification (NCBI taxonomy): domain Eukaryota; kingdom Metazoa; phylum Arthropoda; class Insecta; order Hymenoptera; family Apidae; genus Tetragonisca; species Tetragonisca angustula. The sequence goes on from JAWNGG020000268.1 coordinate 48,387, forward strand.
GATTATTAATAACTGAGAATACAATATATTTTCTGCTATTTTATGTCCTTCTTTCTTTATTTTAAATCAACGTCGCTGCTTTTAAAAATGCTGACTTCTCTGCTGTTTTCGGGTCTGATTTATACGTTATCTAGTGAATTATAGCCAATCAATTTAAAGTACAGGCTATTCGATTGCCTTGAACTTGGTAAACTAAAGCACTGTAATTTAAATATCTTTAAGAATAATTGATGTCAGCTGTTCTTAAAGAACGCTAAACACAATAAGTCGCGGATCGGCTCCTGGGCACAACAACAAGTAAATGCAAAGTAATAATTGTAATTGAGCGTGACGACTATTGATATTTCTTACCAGCAAAAAGTGAGCGAATCCTTACTCTTGCTTATAAATGTACCAAATTTAGACAATAGATTTCTTCATGCTGATAAGAAATCTTTTTTGAATGTCGAAGGTTTTATGTATATATTTATATATATACACATTGTAGTTTCGTGAAAACTTTTAAAAACGCACCAAACACAGTTCGGCATTCATTGGAGTACTCAAGAAAAGAAAACATAAGGAACATGTAAGATAAAAGAATCTAACAATGATTAAATCAATCATCATTAAATAACACTCATATATGAATAAAATATTTAAATTAAAGGATTCCCGACAATCGTAATCAGAAAATCCATCAGTATGCAATATTACATCTGTGTTATGCAATATAACCAAACTCATATAATTTTAAATTATATTGATGCATGAATGACCAACCAGGAAACGCAAACTAAACACATACATAATAATAATATTATTTTTAAATTATTAAATTATTGATTAACGAACTAATACTAGAAAAAATAAGGCCTTGACGGTAAAATTACAGGGCTATGCGTAAATATGTTACAAAATCACCGCTCTTTTGTCATTCCTACGATCGAAAAGATCGAGATAATTTTGTCAACTTCGCCGACATTTAAATCTGACTCAACTCATTCAAATTCAACTTCAATCTTAAACTCAAATTTATTTCATTCACTTTCAAACTAGAACGCTTAACGTCATAATTATAGACAATTTTCTCTTTTTAAGCACAATAGTGTAGTTAGTATACATTATTAATATATACAATACAATACAACGTGTATTCAACAAGTGTCAGAAATTCTCTTATATTCCGTAAGTACGCAAAATAATTTTTAATTATTCGTATTTGATGTTGTGGTATTTTTTTGAAATTTGACCCATGTTATGAAACTATTCCATGTAGCAGTTCTATAATAATTTTTATCCGAGATATTATAGGAACAGTTTCAAAATAAAACTATCTTCACTTCTTTCTTTTACAGTGAATCAAGAAAGTTACATATCTCTAATCTACATTTTTTAAATATCTTTCTATACTCAGGTTATTTCTCAATACCTGACAACTTTAGTGACTCTTACCCTAGTTATATATTTAATGATGTAGTGTAAAAAATTATGAAAAAAAAACAAAAACTATAATCTAGAAAATACTGACAGATGTTATTGCATTTAATTTAATTAAAGAACTTTACTTTATGTATCATCACTTTACTTTTTGTAACATTCTGAGAAATTATTTATATCTAATATATCTTATATCTTATATATCTAATTAGCGTATGATTCAGCATTTGTAGCAAGTATTCGTTATTCCATCGATTCATAGACAATTTCTCTGCACCATGTATTTCCTGGAACATGCCCATCATGTTAATTTCCGTTGACGGAACAATTTCAGAATCCAATTTAGTGTTAAATCTTCTCAATACGAATCCTTTTTCGTTAAAGCGAGAAGTATTGAATTTAACCACATCAGAGAGTAATATTGTTTCTAGTAAATAGATTGCGGTTTAATATGTAAAATCATATTTTGGAGAATGTAAATGGAGAATGTAATTAATTAATAAATGTGGCAGAAAGCTATTTTATATGGTGATAAAAAACATTATAATTTGATTATTTTATATATTTTTTTTCATATTTGTGCATCTGGTGTAATTTTGCATAGTATGTCATGTAAATACTTCAATATCCACAGTCTGCTAATGAAACTATAAATGAACGTAGTCTTGAGATCTCTCTTTATAGGTTACAATATATAATTCTGTGAGTATATATATATGGGATTGGCAGTTTTGGGAAAGGACCCAGGAATTTCCCTGGTGCTCGACTGCAGATGTCCCGAGTCGTAAAATGTAAATAATAAAAAAGAAAGTTAGGCCTGGGCCTTGAGACTGTTTATGGCCAGCCCTTCAGGCCTAACGTCTAAGGCTAAGGGTGGTATGCATTCGTTTGCGTGTACGTGTGTATGTGTTTACGAGTAACTTAGTGCAGAAGAAGCAGAGTACTTATAGAGAAATCGGAGAGCGTACCGGGCAGTGAGAGAGCGAGTGTCGAGAAGTCGAGACGTATAGAGAGAACAGAGTGAGATTTTCGAAAAAGAGAACAGAGTGTATTGAGAGTCGTGAGAATTAAGAACTCAGCATATATCGTTATTCCTTATTTAATATTAATAAACCAACCTTATTATTTATTCAATTCCAAACCATCATTTAATAATATTCTTATAAATTGGGATCTCGTCCGGGATACCTAAAATTGGTGACTCAGCCGAGATTCCTACATATATATATAGACACACACACACGCACACACACATTCATTCAAAAGTCTCCGTACAGTACCATATTTAAACTTTAACTATGTATAATTAAAAAAACTCGATATAAAAATTTTCGATGTATTATTTAAAATTGTTTGCTTTCATTAACCAGTATACGTAAAATTATCCAAATCATGCAATCAGTTCTGCTGTACTCAAGTTTTGAATACAAATTGAACAGAAATTGCGACAAATAAGTTTTCATACACTATCATGAAAGTTCGTGTTGTCAAAACACATCGAAAAATTCGAGTCATACGATTCATGGAGGTCATATCTTACTTCAGTTTTGTATTAGCAAGCAGAAAGTACAAAATTCATAATAACAGAAATGGAAATTCCGGTTCCAATCCGCGAATTGATTATGAAACTGCGAAAGGATGGAAAATCCTTAGGAGCGAATAGTTACAAAATCTCATACTACAGTACAATATATTATTAATAAATATCAAAAAACAAATTCCGTTGAAAATCGCAAACGTACCGTCGTCCAGCAAAATTACAACATCATCATAAGCATACAGTTTTGGAAGTTATACGCAGTGAACCAAAAACAATTACTCCTAATTTTGCTAAGATACATTGCAGTTATAATTTGTACCGGTTATTTCATTCTCACTGTGACACAGTCTCTTCCACATCGCATTCTCGAGATTTTAACATTTATGAACAAAACTCTGTGTCATTTATCGTCTGTTTCAATGACACTTCTGGAAAATTGCAACAGTTTTGCATTGTTGTGTCATTCTCTTCCTATTGATTACTTTGCATATATATACGTGACTACAAAATTGCTGTGTGAGTTTAGTTTTGATCCTATACAAGTAGCGATTAAATATTATGAAGTTTTTCACATTTACCAAATGAAAAATTCTGTGGATGGAAATTCATTTAAAAATGGCCATTTCTAAAATGGATATCGTTATACGTAACAAAATAATAAATTCAATGGAAATTTATAACTTAATAAGAAAGTTAGTATCTTCTCAGTTAAGTGCCACTATGCCAATATTTATGCAAAGTTTGTTTTTGTGAATTTCACTGTCTTTGAACTTGTCCTGCCTATTAACCTTTGTAGCAATGTCAATATATTACGTAGCGGTTGTGTTCAGTGTAACATCACAGTGTGTCCCGTACTGAAAACATCGCATACGTGACAAAAATCTGACGATTTTTAATCTGGAAAGCTGTCAATTATTTCAACTAACAATACAAATATTGAGGCACGTAATCACCTGTTGCGATTATTAATTATGTAATTATCTGGACATGATGTGAGATTCGAGATTTAAAGCAATGATTAATTTGAGATTTATAACTATTAAAATTGCAAGTTTCTTGGTGAAATGTAAATGACAAAATAATAACAAATCTTTGAATCTTAGTTGGAGTAATCTCTGAAATATAATGGAATACATGTCATACAGAGAAACCTTTCTACACGAAATTCAATGATATTGTAAAACATCTGTATTAACATACTTATTTAAGAAATAAAAACTGGAAACTATTTCATTTCAGAAATTGTCAGATTCGTATTCTCAACCCTGTATTTTATTATATTTATGGTATATTCCGTCTAGATTTCCAAGACGATATCACATGGTTTTGCCATGACTATGAACCTTGTTAACATTAAAAAATGCTACGTTTTTAATGCATACCATACAATACAATGCATATTCGTCGAAAGTCAGAAATTCTTTTATATTCCGTAATTACACAAAATAATTATTAATTATTGATATTTGATAACTTTCTTGACTGTGAAATAATTGCTAATTGTTTTTTTTATTCTTTATATGAAATTCATTCTACATATAATTGTTATTGTCTATTCGTTGCTTTAAACTTCCTATAAATCTTGAAAAAGTATGTTTATCATTATACAAGGTGTTTCGTCTAACTGAGTACAGTGACATATTTCAAATTGGGTTGAGGCTACGAAAAAAATGTATATACAACAGCTGTTCAGTATAAAAAAGTATCTTACATAGTATTAACAATTTTTTTATTCATATAATGGTGGAGGATATTTCAAAGTCAACTTTATTTTTTTGAATCAGGCCATACATTTTCTGTATTCCGTACCGCGACAGCTGGTTTCAATACGAATCCAATGACCTACAATGTTGTACCATTTCTTCCTTAAGTTAGTCCTAAACTAAGAACGATGAAGTTCGCAACAGTCGGAGGCGGACAGTATTGCAAGTCGGTTGCTTACATCTTGGTTGACGCGTTATTCTGACTTCATCGCCAAATCGTTGTTCTGAAGCTCAATTTTAGTTTCGGGGACTGGATTAATGTCACATTGTTATTGCTATCAATTATTAAAAATTTGAGACTATTCTTTATGCCACTATTGATCGATTGTTATTTTCATTACCTATTATTAAGCTTCCATTAACCTGAATTTAAAATTTTCTTACTTTATCCTTCAACATGACTTGCATCATTCACGATACACCTTTGAAGTGGTTATAAAAAATTATTTTCAACTTCTACCAAAGTCTCAGGTGGTTTCACATGCGGCTGTGATTCGTCGGAGTAGTTCATCAACAATCAATTGGAGTTTGAAAGACTTACCCTTTCAAATACCCCTATAGAAAAAAGTCGCATGATGTAAGATCAAGCGAGCTTGGGGCCCACTGAACTGGTCCATCGCGTCCAATCTATTTATTATTTAACGTCTTGTTCAACAAATTTCGAACTCTTGTAGCGTAATGTGGAGGTGCACCATCCTATGCAGATGCGACGCGACCTGATGCACGATACGCAATATGCTCATTTCATTATCCCTAATTTAGGACTAAATGGAAGAAATGGTACAACATTGTAGGTAATTGGATTCGTATTGAACCAACTGTCGTAATACAAATAAGAATATGTAAAATAACCACATTGATCTTGAAATATCCTCCACCATTATATGAATGAAAAAATTGTTAATAGTACGTAAGAAAACTTTTTATACTGAACAGCTTTTGTATAGACATTTTTATCGTAGCTTCAACCCATTCCGAGATATTTCAATGTACTCAGTTAAACGAAACAGCCTGTATATTGTATAACTATATTAATATGTAATATAACATATTATATATATATGTATGTATACCAATTATGCATATATAATTTAATTATTATATAATTATTCTATTATTATACATTTGCATGCTGTAAATAATAACTGTATTAAAGATGTCTAAAGAATAGGAATTTTTTAAATTATTTAGTATAATATTCGATCGTCACTAAAGAATTAATTGGATTATATTAGTATGAAAAATATTCAAAACTCTTCCTTTGGAGAAATAAACATTTCTTGTTTATATCAAATATCAACTACAACAGAATAATTTTTAGATGCAGGATTTCAAGTATAATTTCATTTAGCAGAATAGATTAAAAGTCTGATTTACAATAATAACACTAATTTAACAAAATTGTTGTGAAAAAATTTGGGATATACTAATATATAGATATATAAAAATGTAAAATGTGAGAAAATTTGGGATTCAATGTTATATATACAAATTTAATACATATTGAGTTTGAAATATAGTAATTTTTGACGTTTTCTAAGAGAAGTACGTATTGTTAGAGAAAAGAATAGATTTCAACGATTCGTTTGAATAAATTTTGTTTCTAATATAAATAATATTCTTACAAAACTTCATCATGATCAAAGAATGAATCTTGGGACTGAAGGGTTTTCAGATTTATAGTTTCTGTTGCGTCTCAGCGCAAAGGTGACGATGGTTGCTGCCTGCTTTAATAAAGTTCTTTCGATCTGTCTTTTACAGTAGTCGGAGACATGTTTTGATAAAAAATAACTGTGTGTTTTTAAATATGTATATTTAACTACTATATACACATGTGGCTTGTGTATGATGCGAGTCTGGGAGATATGTATCTCCCCTCGTGTGAGTCTGACTACTGATGCTATGAAACTCAATGATTTTACGAGAAATAATGTTACGCGATTGAACGGTGTCAGCCAAGGCTCGTTTTTCCCACGCCTGCTTTGTTTCTTTCCTACCACAAGCCTTTCCATATCTTGTCTCTCCTTCTAAGACAAGAGAAAGTGCCATTAGATAAGAGCCTGATAGGATATATGGCAATTCTCGGCAGCATCGATTTTTCTTAGGAATTAACTTGACTGACCATCTCGGAAGGTTCTGTTCTACTCCAGAACAGTTTCATTTACATATGTTACTTAGTGGTTGTCGAATACGGTACCAAAGTTCAGTCATCTATTTCCTTGATGCAGATTATCCCATATATACATAAAGAATGCAGCAAAGATGGAAAGTGTGTAAAATATAAAATAATTTGTACCAGTGGAATAATAACATTAACAATAACGGAATGGTATAATTTATCAATATCAATACAGAAATTACTACTTTTTATTATACAAGGAAACCATTATTCAGCAGTATTAAATTTCTATGGTATATGGGTACCTATGTTCGAAAATTTGAGCACGGTAAGAATATTTCTGTGAGAATCCAAAATATATAAAATGAGAAAGAAATACTTTTCCAGCAATTCAAATTACCTTGGTCCCACTTTATTGTATTCCACTCAAAAATAGTGACAACGATTGTAGCATACTAGTGGATTATACGAAAACATGATACACTAATTGATATATGTTATGATTGCTACTTTATATCAACTTCGCACGAATTTGGAATGTGTTAGAAATAATGCACCGGAATAGAAGTATACCTGGAGTTCATTCATTACATGAAAGGCATAACTAAATTTATTTTTAAATTAAGTACGTCCCTTTACTCACTATCTCATAGTGATTATCGTAGTCACCGAAAATCACTAGGTTCTAGTGAATTATATATTTACTACATACTTGTATTTATATATTTACTTATTGTTCACAAAATTCTTGTAATGAGAGACCTTCCTTAATATTTCCTTTTTCGTTTTCTTTGGAAAGTAATTTCGTAATTATAATAATCTCAACGTTTATTCTGCTCAACAATATTATGATACTGATATGATTTTAGAATCAAGTTTGGTCCATGACTTTAAACGTCTGACGATTGCTCAACAATGTGTAACGAACCTTACAGCTTAAAATGCAATAAAGACTATACAGAAGAAATATTGTTTGCTGTTGCTTTTGTTTGCAGAAATTCTAAATTCTCTAGTAATTTTTTTGTAGAATTCCAAGGCAATTTGACAATCGCTTATCTAAACACTGCGTCAATCGAATTGTAAACGTGTCTGAAAACCAGAAATAATTAATTCATCTATTTTTAGTTAAATGACTTGGTCGCTTTAACTGCACAGATATGTTTTAACTGCATTACACAAAATCATATTAATTAAATACGCCCTCTCTTAATATGTACGTTACTTGAACTATTCTTTATAAGTATAATTTTAAATTTAAATATGTACGTATTCTTGCAATCTACTGATTAAACTTTTGAACACTTTAAAATCATTGATAGCAGCAGTTATAGTTATCTACTTCTTTGGAAAACTTCCAAAACTTCTCTAATGTGTCTTTTAAAGATATTCGATCTTTGTATATTCCGAATAAATTTTAGATACTTGGGCCACATAAATGTACTCCTTTTTGTCTTCGAATAGACATAAGTATCGTGTTTTCTGTAAATTTTCAATAGTAATCTAGTACCAAATTTTGATTCCAGAATAGTTTTACTACCTATATACATGCATACTAATTTATATTTTGTATTTGATTGTATATTATAAAAATATAATAATTGTGACTGTTTTAGATAAGTGAAGATTTTTTTTAGGTACCAGAAAGAATAAATTGTATTTTGAACGAAACTTAAATCCATCGATTACAATCAAACACAATTCCAAATGTTTATGTTGCAGTAAGGAACTCATAATCACTATTGTATATTGGAAAATTTAAAACAAAAGTCTCAAGGACTGACAGACTAATATTCAAAATATTTCATCTCACAATTATAGATTATTCAATAACAATTCGCAGTTAATATGTCAATTTTGTCAATTAACTTCTACAATGACATCATTTGGAATATATACAAGGCACATTAATCAGTAAATGCAATTATTTCCAGAAATATTCATTATTAAAAAAATGTTTTTTATCAACTTGTTTTGTTTTTTAAAGAAGAAATAATCTAATGCTATTAGTTGCTATTTGTTTGTACTTACACGCATGAGTTAACTTTATTTTCTTAAATGAAATTGTATAATTTTTCACACATTACATCCTGATATTCTCTAGAAAAGGAAGTAATAATTCAAACGGATATCGAAAAACTATTCGTTTAGGAGATATTTTAATTTTAATTTTGTAAAATCAATATATGATGGAAGAGGAGGGACAAGTGAAATATTTTTGTATTCATACTGTTCTCGTCTTTCGAAAGATAGATTTCAATTAAAAATAAAGTTAAAATATCTCTTAAACTAATAACTTTTCAACTTACGTGAATCGATATTTTTTCAAATAGGATATCGAGCTGCATCCATTGATTCGATGAATCAAAAAATATATGAATTTTTTTAAATAGTGGAAATAACGAAGAAATCTTTAACAAAAATCACTTGTTAAAAAAGAAAAAAATTACACACATCAAAGAATGTTGTCCTCCAAACCATGCAAATTTCGTACAAAAAATTTTTTTCGTATAACACAAATCTTGGAAGTTATTCGAGGTGAGCACATTTCGCGCACTCCTTTGTATAGCATATAGTACATTATATTCTTTTTTTACATACAAAAGGAAATGGAGTGTAAATCGATCGGCGCGATGACTTGTTTCCGAAGTGGCTTGACGTAAATATGACTATATTAAATTATGAACGACAATATTTTCCTGTTCCCACAGGAACAGATAATTTTATTTTAGAAAAGGCAAATCACGAATAAAAATTTAAGAAAGTTAAGAGTAAAATATGTCCTATATTAAAAAAATATACTTAAATAATTATTTGCAAAATATTGGAATCATTTTGAATCACATTGGGTATTAATTGATATTCAATTCTATACCGATTAATAAATATTTAGTAAACATCTCATTTTTTAGACATGTATCCAAAGATTAACAAATTCTTTATCAATAAATTGATAAAACTAACACATCGTTTTTCCAAAAGGAATTTTATCCTTCAGGTATTAATTCTACCCTTCAGACGGATGACGAACCACACTTCCCATGTTTAAAAGCGCAGTTGAAAAAAAAACAAATGAATAAATAATAATAAATATAATGAATAAACAATGACATATTGGTATTAAAAATGTAATAATGTTTTTTAAAACTCATACGTCAATCACAAAAATATGAAAAGGTCAAATTGATCTTTTCACGTATCGAGATTGGAAAGTCAATTGAAATCCGTCTCGAACGTATTACGCAGCATTTCTTGCATATCTGTAATAGCAAATTGAAAGTAAAATAATATAATAGAATTATGAATTGCAAGTATCGCAAGATGCATCAAAAAGTTGCTAAAATCTCTTAATCTTAATTTGCTTTTACATGTCTATTTTATTTATTATTCGGTGCTTATGTTATATATGTATCTAAGTACGTACCTATATTCCATATTTTTAAACTCCCCATCTTTTAGGAAGATTGTTAACGATTACCGGCTCAAACCAACGTACTCAGCCAATGTTCCGGGTAAAACTGTGGCCTGCCTTACGTATAACAATCGCTCAAGCGTCGAAATGTCCGATTTATATCAAGAATATATCAACAAACAATCCTGCAGATACACCATGCCGCTAACGTTATGAATCACGAATATCATATGCATGAAAATATTTTTCAATATTGTTCGAATGATCTTCATGCCAATAGAGAGGCTGTTAGGAATGTGGCAATATTTAACATGAGTTTATTCTAAACTTAATCCACTGTTTAGAATTATATAAGGCACCCCGAAGGCATTACGTTCAGATACAACAGAGTCCCATATATTTACACTTACTAACAACCAATAGTCGCAGTTGGTATATAGGAAACCGCATTTCTCTTAGCCACCGTCCATGTGGATGCCTTGCCTGCATGTGCGTAGTCTAGGTTTGCTGTTGCGATTTTATTTGTGTCCGATGTTCTCTTCTCTGAGCGGGGGGCTTTTGATTTTCGCATGAAATCTTTGTTTGATATGTTATTATGCACACATTCGTTCACTAATCATCGCAAATAAGAAGGCTTGCTCAACTTTCTTGCTCGGAGGTCGGGAACTGGAAGCCATCCCCACAGCGTTTTCTTTTTTTTGCTTTTTTTTTTGCCTTAGCCTACGTTGTCTTCTTGCACTGCTTGGGATAGTGTTACTATATTATCTGCATTTAACACGGTCTTATACATTATTTTTTACTTGATTATTGCGGTGGTATGGTTTAATTTGTGTTTGGGGTAGCAGGAAAATTTTCAAAAAACCTGCTTTTCTTGTTGAGTTCATCTTGTGTGCAGTGCGTTAGACGAGTTATGCGCGTTTTGGGTTTTATTTTGTGGCTTATTGTTGATATCATAGTTTCTAGTCTTTCTAATTATCGGGTTACGGTGTTTAATGTTGTAAACTGCTTGCGTTGAGTTCCTAATATATTTCTAAGTGCTCTGTATGTTGACTGTATAATGTAGTTCTCTAATTGGCGTGTCCTATATTTTATTCGAAATAATGCGGAGAAATTTGTTCTGTATTTTTTGTATTAATCTGAATTTTAGATGTTACTACCAGGTTTGGGTATCCGTAGGTATGATTGGCCTGACGCATATTTTGTATAGGTTGAGTTTCATGGCGACTTTCAGTTTCCTGTTCCTGGACAGAAAAGGGTAAATTCTTCTTAGGGCAGGATAAGCTAGGTTCGTTCTTTTTGCTATTGCTGGTGCCCAGGCTATTTTCGAGTCTAGGATGATTCCAAGATATTTAACTACAGGGGTCTATGGGATACAATGATCTGCTACTTTTATGTGGTCCGTGGATATAATTCTTATCTTGGTAAATATGATGGCTTGAGTTTTCGTGTGGCTAATTGTAAACTGCCAGTTGCGGAAATATATCTGAAGTTTATCTAGGTGGTTCTGTATGTTTTTGGTAGCTTTTTTATGGCTCCAGGAGAAGGCGAAAATAGCAGTGTCATCTTATTACCGTGTGCGTTTTCTTTGGTTTTGGTGCAATATGTATATAATGAAAAGAAGGGGACCGAGTATGAAGCCTTGCGGGGCTCCATATTCTTGACCGTGCATAATATACCATTGACCGGTATGTAGAATCTTCTTCTTGAGGTAGCTGGTGATTATGCAGATGAGTAGTTGTTGAGATGTTTATCTGGTGCCAAACTATATCGAAAGCTTTCTCTATATCTAGTAAAGTAAGCTGAGTTTATCTGTTCTTGCTATTTATATATTCTGTCATCCGCATTAACTGCTGGGTGCAAGAATGGCTTTGTCTATAGCCAAACTGCAGCGAGATTATGATGTTTGAGGAGATAGAGGTATCCTCTCAAGGATTTTTTTCTGAATTGTTCAGCAAGCTTGTTGGCTTGTATTTTATAACGGAGATGGCAGTCAAGGGATTACGGATGATTATGTTATTTAAAATGGAATTCAATGATGAATGTAGGAATATAGGAACGGAAGGATTTAGGTAAGTGAGAAAAGTGAAGGTAATGCATTTCGTCTCATTGCTACCTACACTCAACAGTGGAACTGACGACAGCGACTCCTTATCACACCAGACGCTTGTTATAACTACCTGCTAGGCTGGACGGTCAACCATCCTAGCGGTGTTCCGCACTCTGTTTGCTCAACATCGAAGATGGCAGGTATTTCGACGCTAGGCGCACAACCAGTTGCGGCGTATGCTAGTCGGTGTTCGACTCTCGTATTTGAGGAATCGTAAGCTGCTACAGGTAGATTTGACAGGCTAGGATTTTAATATTAATTTTGCTATTCTCCAATTCCAGGGGTAATATGCAAGTTCTAAGCAAGCTTTCTAAAGCTAAATGTAATAAATTTGTATAATAGTTTTGATCAGGACATTTTTGGGCTTGGTGTTTTTGTCCGGTCCGAATTTTGTTATTGGAGAGATTTTGATAATATTTATGATTATTTATGGAGTTGTAAATTTTAAATTTTTGATATGCGTGAGCAGTATTTGTTATGACAGCAGCCTTTTGTTCAATTTTTTCTTGCATGGGAGAACAAGCGCTGTGTGCGTTGTGATGAATGTATTCAAAGGTTTGGGCCAGATTTTCTGCTTCCTGGTCTGAAAAGCAGATTCTGTTGTTAGATGTATTTTGTAGGACCGGTATGCAGGCTGTTGTCCCACAAGTTAGCTTTTGCGTCTGTCAAGGTGCTCTTAATTTAGCTAAGTTTTTTCTGCCGTTTTTGATTTTTGAATCCTGCCTTTCTCTTTGATATGGCTGTAGTTAGTTTCTATTTAACTTGTGTAGGGGGTTCCTTGTTTTTTGATAATTCCGTCTTTGTCTGTTTCTTTCTTTGTTTTTGGGTCACTAGCAATACGATATGAATTGTGGATTAACGGACGGAGATCTCTGATTTTTGTGTTTATTGTTACTGTGATGAGAAGGTTACGGGTCTTTTCTTGCTGTAGAATTTTGCATTCGCGCTCTAGTCTGTTACTGTATTGTTTACCTGTCGGTTTGAAGTTTTATCTATATGAAGCATAGGTTCCACTGGGAGACAACTTGAGGTCACCTGTGGTGTGACAGTTGTGAAGATAGGGTACGTTGGCAAGGAAGATGCCTACGTTTGATAGGGCTGTTTGTACGTTGAACTATGGATTTGATAGTTGTGTAATTCAGAGTGACTTTCTTATTGTGGAACTGTCTGAGTTCCTTTTTGTATTGATCCATATACGGTGTTTCGGTTTAAAATCACCGCCTATGATGTAGTGTCCGTTATCATGTGGCTTGATGACGGAATCTAGATCTCCTAGAAGAAACTTCGGTTTTGCGGGTGTGTAAGCTGCTCTTATGGTCAAAGTGAGGAAGGTATTTGACTGTTTTCATATCGACGTTAGCGGTGGTTTGTTGTTGGACATCCTCCGTAGGGATGCTTTAGTAGACTACAATTAGGATGCCGCCTCTGGATTTGTTTGCACTTATATATATTGTAGATCGTATTTCCTGTGCATGCTGTACTTTGGTATTTTGATAACGTCTTTAGGGGTAAGCTAAGCAATGTGAGCGTTAAGGTCTGAAAGGAATCTGTTCATCTGTTTTGTTCCAGGAAATGATGTTTAAAGTTTTCTTATGACTGGCTACTTCCAGTTCCTTAACTATTTGTATGGTCGCTTTGATCCTGTTCAGATTGTTGGTATATTTGTTGTAGTATTTCTGTGTCAGTAAGAATATACTCAAGAAGAGTTCTAAGTCGGACAAGCTGATGTTCTCTAACTCCGTAAGATCTATGGTTGTATTCTTTAGTTTGTGGGAGTTGAGGAAATGCTTGGGCGAATCTTGCGTATATGAATCCATGTCTGGTGAAAAAATTTGTCTGTGTATGAGAAGTATAAGCAGCGAGGGTTTTTCTGCAGGTCAGATGTGGAAGTCAGAATGGAACCATTTGTGCAGGTAGTTAGTATTTTTGTGTTGTTTGGATTTTTGCTTCCTTGTAGGAGTTTTTCTTGCTAAGATATTCAATCAGGATTGAACATTTTAAATAATTTGCCAGGTGGTTGCCTTTGCAATTTGGTCCAGCCGGAAGTTTATCTAGCGTTTTAGAGGTGTAGGTTCTTGTGTCGCGTTGACCTGCGATTTCACGCAAACTGATTTTTTGTTACAATTTACGGATGTGTGCCCGTGTGTGTGTGTGGCGTAAGCACTGAGTCGTGGGTTTTCGAGTCTCGTATTTCTTCCAGTAAACCTTAATGTTTTCGACATATCTGATGTGATTCAGTTGTGCCAATGTAGTTCCTGGAGAGAATGTGATTTTTTAAATTGGATATCTGGCGGGAGTTCTGAGCAAAGTGTAGGATTTAGGCTTTGATTTTTTAGATTCTCGTATATTTTTGCTTCAGGAAGTCGAGTTAGCCCTTTTTTCAGGACCACTGTATGGGCTCTATGAATTTATCGTGAACGTATGGTGTTTAATATTGTCCTTTTGACATCAGTTTCTAGAATCCACAAAATCCGTTTGGTGAACATTATCTTGAGTTTGCCAGAGTTGAAATTATCTTGAAAGTTATTATTATATTTCACTTTCAGGATATCAAGAAGCTTATGTAGTGTCTATGTACGTAGATTGGGGATGCGGGGTTGATAGTGATTTTGTTGGGTCTTGTGCCTCGTGGGAGTGTCTTTTTTATTTGTTTCGATGTCATAGAGTTCTATATCTTGATCACTATCAAGACAATCCGCCAAAATACTGTATACTGGCCTTATATAGGTTGACCCTCTTTGTGTCATTCCCAATCACGTGATTGAGCGTTTTCTAACTATTAGCAAGCAGGTCAGTCCCATAATGTAATTTTGGCAATTACATTATGGACCTAGCGGTAGTGCGGGTTTGTGTGTTATGTCTCAAGTATGCATTCTTTACACAACATTTAATGGTCCTGGTAATAAGACCGGGAACGGAGGAACGCATCCCCTACAGTTTACAGCAACAAATATTCCACCACATTTTATACAGTGTTCTTCAGAAACAAATGCCTTATTTCTAACATTTTCTAACATGTACTTTATATTCTCTCAGAATAGTTTTAACACGTTTCCGTGTACTTTGTACAGTATCATTAGCATAAATTTTATTCCATTTGTTTTTTATTATTTTCAACAATTTAGGAATTAAAAATTTATAAATGTACAGTTTCAATTATCCAGTATTCGATTAACTGAAATATTAACCAATAAACTGACACGTGTACACCAACTACTTTTCGACAATCGTATAGGAAGGAGAATTAAATTAATAGATTATAAATTTATTAAAGAATAGATATATGTGCATAGATATAATTATATGTGTTAAGTATATGTGTAATTAGATATGTATGTGTATACATTTATTTTATACATTCAATAAATGTATAGTGCATTTCGATATTATCCACGACTGTTTCATATATTACTTTCCTCTTTTCTATCATTTCAAAACTGTAATTCAATTATTCAACATATTTGATTATTTGGGCTTAAACTGTAAATGTTTCTGGAGGAAATAGTATATTTTGTATTGTCTAATTAATTAAAATATCTTTATACATGCAAACTGATTTATAAAAGTTAGTTTCAATTAAAATTATTGTACTTATCGTTAATGTATCGTTATTGTATTGATAATGTTATGTTTAAAAAGACATCGTAAACTGTTAAAATACTTTACAACTGGCAAGGAATACATTTTAAATCCAAGTGGTCCCACATTCTGGTAAATTGAAATATTTCAGAACAGTTTCTTGCACATAATTATGTAAAAATCATTTTACTTTACAAATCATTACTAGTTAAAGTAATCAGTATATTTACAACCTAACATACCTACAACATCTGTATGAGATGTTTAGGAACTGCTTTAGAGATCTGTTTAGAGATTTAGATAATAACTACTAAGTCAATGTCAAATGTAATGCTTGTAAAAATTTTGTAAGTCTATATAATTATTACTTAAATAAGAATGACAGCACCAAGAATCAATTTCTTACTTCTAGACATGAAAATAGTAAGATTAATTAACAAATATCCATTTTTTCCGTTTAATCAAAAATAATATTATTACATACATAATAGTAAAACTAACACATATTTAAAGATTTGTAAATTACATAATATTCTAAATTTTACTAAAATAAAAAATAAATACCTTTGATTTATTTCTTGTTATATTCTTTTCAAACAATCGTAACATTACAAAAACTAATTTAATCAATCTAGACACAAAATTTATTACACATTGTAGAAGTAAACATAAAATACATTACACGTCATTAAAAAATGATTTTCGGTGAGTATTTTCAGTAATTTCACATTTCGATATCTTTAGTGATCCAAAATTATACGGAAATATGGTTATAACCTTTCAGTAGCCGTAATATGATTATAGCCGTTCCTTCGATACAATAGATTAACGTCGGCATGTATAAACAATTCTGCTTCAACGAAACACTTCCTGCTGCAGACAATTAAAACATATTTGCAACGTTGAAAAATTATTGATATCAATGTTAATTGTGCAAACGTTCTGTGCTGATCATTTAAATGGCAATGAGAAATGTATAATATAAAATCTTACTGTGTAAGAAACTATATGTTAGAATATATCAAATGACATACAATAATATTCAAATACAATTCTGTCTGCTGTCTGCTGTGTATTCCGTTAAAAGCGCAAAAGCTATTATTGTTCATGTTGAAAAGCTCCAAAGCTTAGGAGTTTAATCTTATTCATTTCGAGGCACGCTGACTTTTTTGACGATAATATTTGTGACATTTCTTATTGTTCATCACTTTAATTACTGAATAAATTCAATTTACTGAAATATTTTTCATATTTTAAGTGATAAATTGCTGGAATAGAATTTTACACACTTCGTGAGCTATGTGTCAGTTGCCAATTATAAATGAAATGTGTTATAATTATTTAATATATAAATTATATGTTAATACATAAATCACATTAATAAAATTTGCCTATTACTTATCTGTTTCTAATAGTGAAATATAATTATTGCTAAATTCTGCACAATACGTGCATCCTGAAATGATTGACAATTATGTCACGATAAATTATTTAAATACATTTTTGAAGTTTCTTATTGGCTATCAAATTCCACCGAAAACACACATTTCTTAACTTTGATTCGACTCAGGAAAGTGACCTTCATAACATATATAAAGGTCAAGATCATCCTTTATTCATATATTTTAAAAGAATGTTAAGAGTCAAAGTCTTTCACTTTGACTCTTTTAAGAAAGGTAGCAGTAGCAATTTGTTTTAGTAATAGTTTGGTATACAAGATTTGTCATCTATTGTAAAAAACAAAAAGAATTTCATGAGCTTTATTGCACTTCTGTGAGATAACTATTGTATATATACTTTAACCTTTTGAACTTGCATGTTACGCTAGAGATGACAACACAAATTTGTTATAAATCTCTATGTGACCTTTAATTAAATGGTGCAAACTTTCCTTCTGGGGTTTGAAAACATGACCCACAAATTTGTACATTTTATATAAAATTTCATATAATAGCAATAAAGTGAAATCAATAATCCATCTACCACCTATTAATAGTTTCCTTAGTGGAAAATTTCAGATAAGGAACAACACAGACTCGATAGACCATCAATACCAGATTTCGGTAATTGATGGAAAACTACATATTTTGCTACTTCATCTACTACCTCATTCGAAAAAAGGAAGACGACAGTATACTTTTGCAAAGGTCATGCCTTCTTGCACGTTGGAAATTGTTTTAAAAATTATTACACTTTAAAGAATTATAAAACAATAAGTTATTATATATAATAACGTTAAGTAAAAAACATTGTATTAATATAATAATAATAAATAAGTAAAAAACATTAAATTTTTCTGTTTTACATTAATTTACATAATTTGAATTAGAATAAATACAAGTGGACGCATAACAACATTGAAAACAAATCGAGTTCACAGAATTAATAATCGCACACTTGCAGAGATTAATTAAATACAAATATAGTTGATAATACTGAAACTAAAGAATTTTGAGAAAATAAATAATTCTTTACCTCTATCTTAACTAATAAAAGGCTAATCTAGAAAAGGAAATTCCTTGAGAAACGTCCTTTGCGTATCTGTTTCTATAAAAATATTCATTTCTATAAAAATAATCTATTTCAACTCTTTCTTTTCTCCAAATCAAATTACGAAGTAGATAATATACTGACATGTAAAATTAAGTCCATATATTTTAAAAATAGAACAAACAGATTTTCTAAGAAACGCTCATGTTCTTAAAAACAGTTGAAATCAATTGTGATACATGCGAGCACAGATGGACGAATTTCAGACAAATGTGCTTCTGTGCAACATGCAACATACTCCCAAAAGTAATGAAATAAAAACTGACACTCTCTTAGCTCAACAAAAGCAAAAGGAGCAAATTACGTATTATTATATATTGTGTATTAAGTGAACGAGCTTCCCCACGATTCGAAGGTTAACGAAATCATTTCCGAATGAAAACATTGTAACAAAGAAAAAATATTTCAATATAGATTAGAAAATTTTAACGTTAGCGTAGAATACATATTCATATTGCTTCAATGATAATTATTCGAATATTTTTGTCAGCTGCTGTATATTCAATGTATAGTAGTTTCAAGAGCAAAGAATTATTACTACAGAAATATTATTACTTGAAGATTGTATGAAAAATCTCGAAATTAAATTCCAATACTAGAAATGTCGAATTTGCAGTTCGCCTGAGATCTTCTTCATAAATGCTTAGTCGTATGTCCTGATGTATATATGTAGGAATTTCGGACGAGTCACCAATTTTTAGGTATCCCGGACGAGATCCCAATTTATAGGAATTTTATGAAATGGTTGTTTATTTGAAATTGAATAAATAAGATTGGTTTGTTAATATTAAATAACGATGTACACTGAGTTCTTAATTCTCGCAACTCTCGATACACTCTGTTCTCTTTTACGTCTCGACCTCTCGACACTCGCTCTCTGACTTCTCGATACGCACTCCCTGACTTCTCGATAGACACTGCTTTTCTTCTGCACAAAATTTGTCACTCGTACACACATACACGCAAGCGCATCCATACTCTTAGGCTTAGACATTAGGCCTGAAGGGCTGGTCATAAACAGTCTCAAGGTCCAGGCCTAATTTTCTCTATTGTTTATGTACACATCTGTAGTCGAGCACCAGGGAAAGTTGGGCCCTTTCCCAGAACTGCCTATCCCACATATACGTTATTCTCTTTCGAATCCTGATACTCCTGAACCATCGCTGCGTCACAATTCATCGGCAATATAAACGCAATATTTCTGATTTTAAGGTAAAATATAGAGAGAGTCATATTCATAAATTATAATAACAATATATAAATAAAATTTAAGTATTTCTTATCGTGGATCATCAAATTAAACAACAAATTTCCCTAAAAAAATTAAAAGGCCGCCATATTAATTTATTTTAATGATTTAACATTTAATTATAAAATTATTTTTTATATTAATATAATAGGGTATCTAATCCTAGATTAATATTCAATTTTCTTATTTTTTAATATAAAAAATTATAATATATTAATAATTTAAATTTCACCTATAATTATTAATTTTTATATAAATTATTTTATATTAATAAAATTTATTAATTATTAACTTATAATAAGTTTAACTGCTATTGCTGGCATTTTAATTTACAATTATTAATTTTAATTCCCTAATTTAACTTTCATTAATTGTAATATAAAGAATTTTTTATTAATTATATTTATTTATAAAATATATTTAATATAAATTTATTATATATAAAATACTAATTTAATTAATAATCTAACTATAATTATATTATAATATAATAATAAAATAAAATATTAAATCATTTATCTATAAAAATTCAATTATTAAATTTTAAATATTAATATTTAAATATAATTAACTATATAAAATAATAATTATATTTAATATTAACAAATATATATATATAATTATAAATATTTATTATAAATATAAATTTTATTTAATTATATAAAATATTACATTAAATTTATATAAATAAAAAAATTAAATAAATTATAACTAATAATTATTATATACATTTATATAAATTACAAATATTTATATAGTAATTATATAATACACTATATTAAGTATACGTATACAATAAAAGTAACATGACCGACAGAATGTACAATTTGCAATGATAGATTCAGAGTTTGTCGTGCTGCGGAAGTGCAAACAATTCAACTGAGAGAGAAACGTACGGAAGAAGGATAAAATTTAATAGAAAAGGACAAAAAGCATAAAAGAGAGAAGGGTAAAATCTTAGCCGCGCCAAATGTCTTGACGTTTTTTCCAAATTTTCAAAATCAATTTAAGCACAGACATGTATATTACTGATTATTGTGTTCCAAGCATTGTAGCGTAATATATAGCAGCTTATGAAAGTATTTAAGCACTCATCACGAAAAATTATGTTTGTGTATCTATATTACGTTTGTATGTCTATATAAACTATTTAAGAATTTCATTAATGCTACTGTAAAGTATTACTATTTATTCATATCATGGGCAGGACAAAGTCGCACTCATTCACATAGAGAGGAATGGACTATGTCCATTGCTTGAGCATCCAATTTTTCCATTAATGGATTTATGCCATATAATTCAACGAGTAGGAATCAATCGTGAGATATTAACGAATTGTTTGAGCTATAAAATTCTCCACTTGCAAATATCACAAAAATCGTTGTCGAATATAATTTACTCTTATTGTCTGCATATTCGAAAGACTTACAGAAACATTTTATCTACTTAAAGCAATACTGGAGGAATACATTTTCCTATTTTGGATTTAAAGTGACAGTTGTTGCTAGCATTAAGTTGCTCATACGCATGTCAATATGTTTCTATCTGCTAACTATGTCTGAACGAGTTTTTTGAACATCATTATTTTCAAAAATAAAAAAAAAGAACAGGAAAAATACAATATTGACTAGTTGTAAGTCTGTACCATTAGAAATTCTGACACATACATTTCAAAAATACATAGAAACGTGACGTTATGTCAACGAACACTTTCAGAACTTTATATATTCGTTAAATAAGAACTTAATATGTCTAACTTGATGACATCAAACCTTGGATATACCAAGTCTACATGAACACGTTGATGGCGATAAAGCGTTCTGTGTTTCGTAGAATTCTTCATATCAACTCCAATCATACTCTGAATTCACATCACATAGAAAAAGCAGAAACTAATATATGCAAATCAAAAAAAATATAAAAAATGAATTGTCTATACTCGGTTGGATTTTTACAAAAAATGAGGGATATCTAAACATTTGATGCGATATTAATCGTTTCAACGAAAAGAATTATATCATTGATGATTACATTCGCAAAAAATGCCGAGGGCAATATAATTTATTAATTTGCGTAAGTTCTTACATTCAAAAAGGTGTTTGTTTGTTCGATACTATGCAGCAAAAAATAATTATTTATATTTGTATTCTAATATTTTATTTGTCTTAATTTACGTTTATTTATATTTTGAAGTACGATTCTTTATTTCTTAGTACGTTTCTTTTTCATTTATCATTTAAAACTTTATGTGAAACTTACCTAAAACAAAACAGTTGTTATTTAAACTTTAGTGATATTTTTTCTCAAGTTGAACTACACTATCAGTTTACTTTTCGTTCGGTAATATTACAATAAAACACAAAATAAAAAAAAAATAAGTACCATTTCCTGAAGTAAAATGAACGTAATATTATTACATTTATTAATGAAAATAAAAATAAAAACTGAAAAAGATAAAAAAAATAAATGTAATATCATTTTGTAGTGTTTTTACCATTGATGAATTCGTTCACCTTGATAGTACATGAAAAGAACAAAGCAACCAGCACTGCAAAAAAGCAGCGTCTATATTTTTCCACCACTCTATTTTTTTTCACACATTCAAAGACAGAGGTCGTATACCTGGGCAATTGATCGATAGGGACGCAGTTGCGCTTGAGACTTCGGACGAACAAGGTGTATCTCAGAACGCAACTGCTCAGATCAAGTTTCGAGTCCTAAATTTAAACAATTTCCGTTTTCTTGCATGTGATCTTACTTCAGGTGATTATTATAGTAGTGTCGTTTAATGTTAACAATTATCGAGTTGGATACATAAGTATTATACTATACGTGCAAGTATTATACTCTTCAGTGAATATCAGCAAAAGTAAGTTCAATCCAATGTAAATATTCGTAAAAGAAGAAGAAGAATCTCTATGCGAAATATTAGAAAAGTGACGTTACGGTTCGTGTATGTGTTCACATCGTGCGTGGTGGTCGCACAGATTACTTTTTGCTCTGTCGAATGAGATACACATGTTAATATTTATTAAAAATAGGCTTGAACACATTTTATTTTAAATTGCTAAATAAACAAACAATTTCAGGTAATAAAATATTAATAAATTAATCTATTATTATTATTGTAGAGATAGTGATAATTTTTTAGGAAAAAATAACTTTATTTGCATGGAGTCAAGTTCAACTGAATTATTTTCAAATAATTTCTTGTTTGAATTAATACGATTATTCAATTAAAATTACAAATAATCTAACATAAGAAGTTGCAACGAAATTATTTTTGACAATATTGTCATACAAGATATTTGTGAAATTATATGAATAAAAATTTCATCAAATATAATAAATAAATCAAATATAATAAATACAAAAAATAAAATGGAATGTTATATCATTCGACAAAAAAATAACGAAATAATTTAAGTAAAAATCATATTCACGTTTAAATAAACTAGGGCAAAAATTATGTTAGACTGTTAACTAAATAAGAGTATATATTATTCAGTTCATTTAAAATATATCATTTAAGTAATGTCAAATCCTCCATATTTCTAGTGGCAATAAAGATTTCTAATGATACGATATATATATTCTACTATTGGAAATAAAACAAGGCTAATTGATTTGAAATTGCAACGATATTGTGTTATTCGTTTGAACTTTGTCAGTATGAAAAAATACGCAGATTGCTTATCTCGTTTTGACATTCTCTAATAAGAACTGTGTTCATTCTAATTCGTAAGCAACTTGCAAATCGGCATTATTTCATTCCAGTTTTTATTGTACAGCTTTAATGTACAAAGTGCTAAAAATTTGCAACCAAAACCGGGAATATCAATTCAATTTAAATTAGCATTTGTTACGTATTACTTCATGCAATAATTTTATCACATCATCGAAGATGTACATATTTCGAAAAGTGTTATTTGATGTCATGGTGCATATTGATTGAGTGAAAATGTATCTTTAAAATAAACAAATATACATTTTCAGTGGTTAATATTTCTCTGTTTTTGGACAAAAATCTATAGAATAAACATTTTCCGATATTTAAAGCAATGGTGTCATTAACAAATGTATTACTTGCAACTTTATAGATTTAATAAATTTTAAAACTGAATTCAAAATAACGAATGAGAACAAAAGCTTGAAGTATTAATGTGGATAAAATTGGCAACTTGTTTAAATAAAAGTTTACAAAATATACAAGATGGATTGCAATATATTACGCAATAATATATTACGCAATGAAAAGACTTATAATAATACAACAAATAAATATGATATTTAAATTTTGCATTAAATCGGTAAAGTGATTTAGAAGACTACGCATTTAACATTTCATAACTTTTATGATCCTCATATAATCGCGATTCGAAATTGGAAATCTGCTGTTTCGGGTAATATTGAAAATATCTCGTTACGTGTTATTAATTTGCACATCAAGTATGTTACATTTTTCGAATGTATGAAATGTACTGAATTAAATACAGGTCTTCGTAAAAAATAATAAAAAATTTCTTTAATATACAATACGTATATATTCGCGCAACATCAAATCAATTTTTAAAATTTTCAGTTATCACGTGTTTGTAGCGATTACCATAATGACATAGTGTTAATAACAGCGAGCAATTTTGGAGTTGTAGCAAGATATAAAATTATCGTGGCATTGTATCACGTGTGTACACCAAGCATTATATGTTTAATTATATCATTCTTTGCATCAATATGAGCAAACGCGTATGTCGTTACATTTATTAACATTTACCTTTAGAACACATTATATAGTATGTTGACCTCTCTCATCCCATTTCACGAAACATTTCTTACTAGAAATTAGAAATGAGAGTACCTGAAGTCAAATTAGCACTTGCTTTTGTATAAATCATTGTAACTGGGCGCTCGAAGATTATGAAATTAAATACGTTTTCGTGAAATTTTTCTAATGATTTCAAAATTATATTGCCGTAGTTATTGAATATCTTGTGTCAATGAAAGTGTCACTGTCTTACTTGTGTATCAAATGTTGCTAATAATATTCCAATCTATAATAATTATAATATAAATTGTACGTTGCTAATAATTTTTGTATTTATACAGAAAAACTACGATTATTACAAATGTTGGTAATTTCAAATTTCCTTCACAGTAAAATCCATTGTGCGTTAATTATTACGTGATGTATAAGATTAAATTACACGTAAGTATCGATCTGATGTAACACAAATTTAATTTTCAATATTTATTATTCTGCTGTGTAACGATGGATATATGAATAAAATTTCTCATATGAATAAAATTTTCTGTAAATAATGCTTTGTTTCGAATGACAAAATTGTAATCGAAGAATTGCAGTATTCTATCTATTTGATATCAATTGTTTTATAATGAAATTACTTTAACATTTAGTTCTTGAATTCTGTTTGATACTATATTTACATTTTGATCTTTGATAAAGTTTCGTGTAATTGAAGGTGCAATCAGTAAGAGAGTGATTCTAAGTGAAAGAACAAATAAAAATTCAAACTTAGAGAAGAAATTTCTCTATATCTGTTTCTACCCGAGAAAATTTAGTTTGTGAAAAAATTAGATATAAACATGTATACGTTTAAATATGTTCATGTTACACGAATCTCATTTAATTATACAATATATTTATCAGTACCTATTATATTTGATAAGTACGAATATACGACATATAGATAATGAACATTCAAACATTTTTCTCGAAAATAAAGTTTGATAGCGATTTCAATTCTACAATTACAGTATTCAACGTTTCAGATGATTAGACGTGAGAACGAAAGAGAAGATATGAAGCCTTGAAAATGCGTAATATACATCCCTCGAGTTGTCCTCAAAAATACAATATCACGAAAATTTAAACCAAGTTTTAACTGAGCCGTTTAATGCAAAAGTGATTCAACTTAAAACTAAGAGATAATCTTTAAATTTTTTATAATGCAGTAATATCAGAGAATGTTTTACCTCCTTATGTGAGCCACTGTACAGTTATGTCTTCTAGACAAAACAGATGAAGGATTCTGTCAAGCCTTCAAAATACGATGTTATATCAAACTGAAAAAAAATTGGCTTATCAATAAAATACACTTTGTGTCCAAATTTACTGTTCAAATTCCGAGAATACTGAATATGAAATGAATCTACATATACTATAAGATACTATAAAATTATTATATTATTATATTGCATTATCATGATATTGTAATATTATGGGATTACCAATCAGCATTCCATCTTTCTAAAAGCACAAAATGCGATAACTTTGTACATTTCCATTTTATGTTAGAAATAAAATTATTATTGGTAAACTGTATTATTGTGTATGATAATATATACGAAATTATAATTATTTCAGTAATTCATACCCCCATTTCGATAGTGATATAACTCGAAAAATTTAATTTTTCAAGAAACTAAAATGATACTTTCAAATATTAAAGAGACAATATTATATTGATTAAATTTATTGAATAAAAGAGTATTCATAAGATAAAAGGTTTTATTTATTACTAGATTTTAATTTGATTTAATTTTATTACACGTACAACTCCCAATTGTTATATTTTTTAAAAATAATATTGAAGTTTAATTTGTATCTCTCAAATTATTTCGAGATATTCTATAACGAACAAAATCTGTAACAAATAGTCTTCGTATTAAATCAAAACGCTTTCAACAAACCAATATGATATAATAATTGCACAGAAATCGACCTGTTTTATTAATACCTTCTTCTATAAATTTATACACATGAGCAATGTATATCATTTAAACATAACAAATTAAATTTGTTTCTTTATATATGTTGTATTAATCCTTTGAGTGTTCAATAATTACCAAGTGTGTAATACTATATTAAGAACGCGACAAATGTATATACTTTGATAGATTTATTCAGTTAATTAATTATTTCAAATACCTCAGACTCTAACGATCGTATAACACTCCATTACAAACTAAACGTTCAAAAGGTAAAACTGTACTATATTCAAACAAGTGTCACTTACAGTGAGGAGCACAATTGTGTCAGTGACAATGAAAAAATATAGAACATTTAAACTGATGTAACTGCGTAAATACGTAATAACTTAATATCATATAACAATCCATTCGATCTAATTTTAAAGCGTGAAGTCTCAACTTTGGCAAATGTGCGTTCGTTTTCTCGAATCTGATCATGCAGCAGGAGTGTTCTTCTCTCTCGAAAATTATAAAAATAGTAAAAATTTTTTCGTGACTAGATTCACGAGACTATGGTCTTGTAAATTGAAATCTTCTCCTTACAAGGCCGATTATTTTTATGAAACACGATTGAAAAAACTGCCTGAAGATTTGTTTCACTCATTAAATATCACACCTTGATATTTTCATATAAGTTCGCATATTATATATTACATTATACTTTTGCAGCTTCAAATTTTCCACAAATGAACAAAAATCTGCAGTCTAGTGATGGATTCCTTAAAATGTTACTAATAATTGTGTAATATGTATATAACAGGAAAACTATATTTTTTAAAGAAAGGATTTGTTACATTTTTAATTATACAAGATAATAAGAATTGATTGAAAAATTTTATTTAATTAACTTTAAGCTGTTTTACCTTTTCAGTTCAACGTTATATTTCTTGAAAATAAAAGCTCCTGGAGAAGTTCGTAGTAGTAAACTCGTCTATATTAAATAAATAAATTGTTTTATTTTCTTGAAAATACTGGAAAATTGACTTTTGAATGAAGAATTAAAATTATTTTCCCATAGTGTAACTGCCGGCATTTCAGTATTTTTGAAATTTCTTGTATTTCCTTAATTTTAAATTTAAATAACGAATATAATGAATATAAGTATACTGATAGTTCACTAAATCACGCAGCTAGAACAATGACCAAAATATGATTGTAAATATAAAACAACGTAAATATTATTTACATTGTTCGTCCACCGACTTTAATAAATTTGAAAATTAGAGGTGGACAAAGTTATTTGAGTACTCGTTGAAAATGTTTTAAACTGTTGAAACTTCATAAAACAAAATCATACAACAATCGTAAAACATTCGAAAATCCAAATTCGGTTCTAGTAATTCGGTTCTGAAACATATACACACAACATAATAGTAATATATGTAATATTCAACCTTTTCCCTCTAATTTTTTAGACATGTATATTCGTCTAAGTGTTCTCTATTTGTATTTATTTCATGTATCCAGATTGATCTACATATTTTGTTCGAAATCAAAAATGTTACAAAATTTTTTTCAACTATTGTTTGAAATTACGCATTCTATTATTACACTTGAAATGATGTACGACTAATTTAATCAACATTATACAGAAATAATATTTATTATATCACGTACTATCCTAGAAAACGTGGTTGTACATAATATCGTGTTACGTGATAATAATATATTTTCTCCTGAAATGACCTTGAATTAATTTGTGCGAGGCTTAATTTTGCATACCATATATTAAAATAGCAAATTTTAAAAAATGTATGTTAATATATACTTGTAACGAAAGGAAACGACAAAGCCCTGCGCAAGATTCAAAGAAGGAGGGCGATCCGCATCGTAAAGGCATACTGCACAGTCTCAAAAGACACAGCGCTTAGTCACCCTGTCCTCCATGCTGGCGAAAGTGGACGCGAGAATCTTCCATCAAGTGCGACTAACACAAGACAACGGGGAAACAACTTTGAGAGTGGACACGATGCGAATGCGCCACCAAGCGCTGCAACTAGCCCAACAAGAATAGAAGCAGAAGCTGGAAAATGCCTACACTGTGAAGCCAGTCATTACAGCGGTCCTCACACAGTGGGAATAATGGACGGTCCGAGGGACTGAGGCATTAACGTTCAGGATCATGCAGGTACTCAACAAGCACGGTGACCTGCATCAAGTAGGAGCCGAAGCAATGGCGGCAAAGCAATGCGCAGAATGCGGTGCCGATACTGACACGGCACAGTATATCATCGAAGAATGGTTCGTCTGGGAAAGAAGAACACTGAAAGATGCGATTGGCGCAGACCTCTCGCCGACGGCACTCGTCAGTACAGCAAAGAAAGAAGAACCGCAATCACTCACTTCTGTGAAGAAGTGATAGTGTCCAAACAAGCAAGAGAGAGAAACCGGGAATCATTATAACCGGCAAGACAGGAAAGGCCGCGGAGGTGCACAAGCGCCAGACGATGCACAAGAAACACCGCGGCCCCGGACTAAGATCAAAACCTGAAGTTCAGGAGCGAAACTCAAGAAGATGCGGCCTGGCATTGACTGCCGGCGCCGCGAAACCCACCCTAACCAGAATAAAGCGAGGACATCCTCCAAAGAGGAGCCTAATAGGTAAATGACAGAGAAGCACCGGAAAATATTCCGGTCCCGGGGCTTCCAAAAAATACAGAAGGTAGGACACCGTGGAGTCCGTAAGAATCGGTAGTTCAGTCGGTAAGAATCCGATACTATCTAGCCCCTCTACCGGGGACTAGGTGTCATAAGCAAGATTTCCTCCACGTAACAAAAAAAAAGAAATAAAATAAAATAAAATACTTGTAAAACATTGGAACTTTTCTAACCTTCACTTATATGGACGAGATATCTCCTCCATGTTGGTTGTGGAATACCACCACTACGAGATATCTCACTTCATAATTACGCTTCTACAATTCCACTGTCGCGTTATCCCGCAGTACAATTCACTCTTACGGTGCTATTGACGAGACATCTCGCATCGCAATAGTGTTTCTGCTTTGCAATGGAGACGACATCTTGCATTCTATCAATACCACAGAAAACAGTAAACACAATATTTTGCATCTTTTCTAATAAAACTAACATTACCAGTGTCATCATAAGAGCGAAATTATGAAGAGATAACTCGTCAGTGATGTAGAAGTGGTGCTATGAAAGAATGTTACCCATCGAATGGTATTGCAACCGATAATGTTGTGGCGACATATTTCGTCCAAGCAAAAGGAGCAGGAGTCGAAATTTGAGAGACCGAAAAAAACTGAATATTATTTGAGGGATATAGCAAACATCTATAGTATATAATAAATATAATAAAGTATAATAAAGCAAAATATAGCCTATATAATAAAAAATATAGAAAAATATACAAAGATATAGATATTACATTAGATCTCTTTGTTTGACTGCTCGAATTTACGACATGAGCGATTAATTATTATTTCTGAGAAACATTTTGAATCTTTTCTTGTTTAATCTCTTCCTTGCCGAAGCATAGAAATTACTTCATAACAAAGGATTCATATAGCTGCGTCACGTTGCTAGGATCTGCTT
The DNA here is from genome assembly GCA_036937485.2 of Tetragonisca angustula. Lineage (NCBI taxonomy): Eukaryota > Metazoa > Arthropoda > Insecta > Hymenoptera > Apidae > Tetragonisca > Tetragonisca angustula. The sequence continues at coordinate 78,451 of JAWNGG020000268.1, forward strand.
TCTGCCGTAAAGTAAATTTAAAACGCAGTACATTAGCAGCGATCAATGCTCGTGGATCAGATAAGTTAAGGAGGAAAGACTACTATTAATCAATTAAATAAATAAATAATTTTACATTTAATTATTTATTTAATTTATTTATTAATTATGCAGAGGAATGAATAAGTTCAAACATTGAGATATTCTTAACATAATCATGCAAATTTCGCATAAGATTTAAAGAATAGTTGCAACATATTATGTAAATAATTGTCCAATACAACAATTCTCCATCAAAGTTTCATGTTCCAAAACAGATATTATTTGCCTTTCTATAATTCTGTGTTCAGATATAATGTTTGGAATATAAAATCGAAAAATTCAAAGGAGATATTTTAGACGGATTGTTAAGGCCAGCAACAACCGTAATTCTTAGCAAGGACGGAATTTATGCCGTTTCTAGAAATTTTATATTTCTTAATATATTAGAGCGCAGGCATTAGATTTGCTACCAACACTACTGTTACCAACGAACGTCCCTCTATTAAATTACAGTCGGTCCTTAGGATGAACGGGGTACGTATGACGCCTTGGGAAAGTGAAAGTTGCACTTTCCACCAAAATTTCCTTTCGCAGCATACGGTGCTCGGTATATCCTTCCTAGATAGTTTTCCTGGAGAGGAAAATATCCAAGTCTTCATCCCAGAGAACTTTGGAGGTAGATACGAAAAAGATTCCTCAGTACACGTCGACTTTGGCAATTCTTACATTGTCACTGGTGGTCCTTTGGATGTAGGGGATTCATCGCACACAAGTGCGATATTCAAGTCTAGCGCAAGACGGCTTGATCAAGTTAGACTTAACATTTGATCCTACGAATCGGTAGTATTAGACTTAACACGCATATTATTCAATATTAGAATAATATTAGAATTAAATTTAATTGATAATTACAAGTAATACTAATTTTAAACAACAATGTTTTAAACAAATTAGGACTGAGTTTTAATGAAAATTAAGTTAAGTAAAGTTTAACCATATAGAATGAACTTAGGTACTAAAATAAACATAATACTATAAATTTATACATCCCTAAAACTTAATAATTTTCTAAAAGTTGAAATTGGGAACCTGAATACATATTTAATAGTTCTCAATGAATATTCTCCGTAACGAGCGAATAAAAAAGATTTATTATTTAAAGAAGTTAATTGAAACAATTAACGTTGATTCGTTCTACTCACAATATTAAAAAGAATAAGGAACAAAACCTGCTCAAATTTCTGGTTATTTCTGGTTATAAGTTTAACGACATTGAATGAATTTAGATATTAAAATGAACATAATAATATAAATTTATATACCCCTAAAATTTAATAAGTTTTTGAATATTGCACTTGAATGAATATTTCTCAATGAATATTTAATAATTCTCAATAAATATTCTTTGTAACGAGAGAATAAAAAAAATTTATTATTCAAAAAAGTTGATTGAAACAATGAATGTTAATTTCTTCATCTTATTCAGTTTAAAAAACAAACGAATAAAATCTCCTGAAATCTCTGGCTATTGGTTCATTGCGATATGTATTTCATTGTGGTAAATATGCATGTCGTTTGCAAGGATAGGGAGCAACTTATTGCTTATCGCAATTATACGTAGACTATACCAGCAGAATCAATTGCTCATCGGACGACTATCTGCAAAAAATTGATAATATTATACTTGCAATGTTGATGAAAATGCTGCTTTTGTCTAATGCGTTCATGACACGATATTTACTGGAACCAGAAAAAAATATATCGGTTCTCATAAATTTGCATACGTCTTTTCCCAAATCGCATGATTAATCGATAAGTTAACGTAATTTCACTATATAAAAACTAGTACTTTCTGCACAATTTTCTCCTTCATTGCTTTTCATGTAGAAATTAACTCCCTATTTCTGATATGAAATCGATTCTCACGAACACGTGCAATTAGTTTCGCCACTTGTTCCCTGATGTAATTTGTTTGAGAATCATATGCAAATTGAAAATCAATTAATGCAAGTAATTGCACCTAATATAAAATAATAAATTGCACAATATACCTTTTCCCGTTTGTCTTGTTCTATTGTTACATGAAGTACATTAATTCTTTAAACGAATTGAACAAGAAACATATAAATGACTAAAGATATGATGTATATGTGTAGATATTCGAATATATTACGAAGATACGAGAAATAACGAATATGCTACATTTCTATAGAAAGTTAGATTACTTACAAAAAAAATTATTGATTACCGTTAAAAGTTTAGTCAATTTGATGTAAAACTGTTACTTTAGTTATTGTTAGTTATTGTTATTAATTTGGTGCAATGGTACTCAAATCATTTCAAAAATGTTCATTCATCTTGTAAGAATAGCAGATATAAATGTCTTTCAGATATATGTCACTTCGTATTAGAAAAAAAAAACATTAATTTTAATAGAATATATAAATAAAAAGAGTGTTTAAAAATTTGCATCAGTGCAATATTAAAAGATAGTTGATGTTGGAAATAGTATACATATTTCATCATTCAATGTAACCATAACTACATAATTGAATTATTAAAATTTCAAAAACTTATATGTGTATGTATAATTATACCTATATATATATATATATATATATATATATATATAGGTATAATTATACATACTAGAACATACTCTTTTTATTTTTATGATATTAATTATATGTGTAGCGCAAGAATATTAAACATTTTTGCAAAATTTCGACAATATTTTTGATTTATCATCCAAAGCAGTATTATACTGAAGTGGTCTGGAAATTATTTCCATTAATGCGATCTGAAAAACTATAAATGCCACAGATATTGGAAGATTTATTTATACTAATACTTGCACATTTATGTTTGCTCTGCGTAAGTAAAGCTTGATTGTAATATTATGTGTACAAATATCTCGATATTATGAAATTTTTGATATTTTCTAGTTATCAGGTACAAAATGTAGTGAAGAAAAGTTCGTTCGAAGTGGCCATCTCCGAGTAGAGTATCGTTACGCACAGAGAGGAATAGTAAACTAATTAGAAATTGAACAATGAAGTTTTTCGCAATAATTTCCGCAAGTCGTATATATATGTGCAAGTGTGTATTATAACTTATTGAATTAAATAATACTCTACAAGCATTTTTACATTACACACGAGTAGATTACATCGTATATTATATGTTATACGCTTATATATTAATTCACTTTTTTCTTGAAGATGGATTAAGTATCTGAAACACATTTTTTCATTCATCTACATTAATACTTTGTTAGCATTATGCACTGGTCATATTTAAAATAAGTAATATGATTCGAGCTGAAAACTTTGCATACTAAATGGGATATAGAAATCTGATCATCTTTATCCTCGAACACTGACAATTGTTTCAAATGAAACGCATAGTTTCATGGCACAGGATGGCTTACTATGACTGTGTATGTAGATACTCGAAGAACAAATGTTAGATTCTAGATTTTAAACAATGATTAATTTGAGATTTAAGACAATAAATTATTATTTATTTGTGGTAAATCTAGTTTTAAGCCTTTTATATGAGTATTAATTAAAAAGATATATATATGTAGCGGCCTATAGCGCCTCGAGTACGAGTCTCGAACACCGGCTCATACAAGCCGCAAGTGGCTGTGCGCCTAGCGTCGAACTCTAGCGTTATTCGACGTTAAGCAAACAGAGTGCAACACTACTAGGATGGTGGTGAGACCATCCAGCCTAGCGAGTAGTTATGAAAACAAGCGTCTGGGGTAAGGGGTCGCTGCCATCAGCCCCACTGATGAGTCTAGGCAGCGACTCTGAGACGAAACGCCATAACCTTTCCTCACCTTACCCACATCATCCGGATATCCTTCCAGCATCCTCGCACAATATAAATGTAAATAAAAAAATGTAAACAGGTAGATAATAAGATAACATACTTCTTCCTTTAAAACCCTTCGTGTGTGTGTGTGTGTGTGTGTGTGTGTGTGTGTGTGTGTTTATATTTCTTTATTACGCATTTTGTATTGTGCGAGAATGAACGCCTGGTGGTAAAAAGTATTAATATTGTATCTCTAATGTGAATTCTGTTATTTCTTGACTCGGAAATTTCTGTATTTCTAACAATTACAGAAACCAAAAAATAAACTTCCTAACACCAAAGGTAGAATTTTAATAAAAGTTGTAGAGAGTTTGTAGAGCACTTGTAGAGAGTTTCCTTCCAACAATATAAGATCCACAGCGTATGGTCTTTTTCCTGATCCCATCGGCTTTGTATCCCACATAACCAATCTCTAATGTAAATTGGCACTATGTTGATCCACAAAAATATCTATTCTGCCCAGAAAAATTACAAGGAACTATAAATCACAATAACATGGAACGTACACTTCCAAAACTCACAACCATTTCAACGAAAGAAAGCAAAAGAACCAATAATTAAATATGCAAATATTCAATGCATAAATCATGAAACATAATAATATAAAATTTCTACATAAAAAATTAGAAATTAAAAATAGGAATTGCTCAACTGAAACAAATAAAAATATACAAGAACAATTTGCATGCATAACAGAATGTGTACGCGAAACACTCGCTAGAGTAGTACAATTTTCATACAAAAATATGAGAAAAGAAAAAAATTCGATGTAATAAATGCTGTCCACAATATGAACTAAGATGTCACATCTCGGCCGCGAGAGAAATAATACTAATACTGTCGTCTGGCCGAATTACGTGTCGAGGAACAATCCAACCGGCACGTATGTATGTCCGATTTTGATCGGAATCCGCGGTGCACTGTCTGCGGATTGGAACGTTTTGGAATCCAGATGATGATCGAATAAGGGTGTTCGGAGCCAACTCTCTAACGACATACATGTATGTATGTACACGCACAGAATCGACTGCTTGCGATAAATAACGAATATGCTAGATTTCTACAAAAAATTAGATTAAGTTTTGCTGATGAAGAAAATTATTGATCACCGTTAAAAATTTCTTCAGTTTGTTGTAAAACTATTGCTCTTGTCATTGTTATTAAATTAATTTAGTGCAATAGTACCCAAATCAATTCAGAAATGTTCATCAGACACATGTTTTTCAGGTATGTCACTTTGTATAAAAAAGAGAAAAAAAACCATTAATTTTGATAGAATATATGAATAAAGAAAATATTTAAAAACTTGTGTCAGTACAATATTTGAAGACTGTTGATGTTGGAAATAGTATACATATTTCATCATTCAAATTACCGATAAATACATAATATTGAATCATTAAATGTTAGATATACATGTAGGTATAGGTATACATACCAGAATAATCTCTTTTCACTCTTATAATATTAATTATATGCAAAATATTAGCGCAAAAATATTAAACATTCTTGCAAAATTTCGACAATGTTTTTGATTCATCATCCAAAGTATGAAGTGGTCTGGAAATCATTTCCATCAATGCGGTCTGAAAAGCAATAAATACTTTGCCACAGGTACTGGAGGATTTATTTATACTAACTCTTGCACATTTATGTTTATTCCGTGAAATTACTGTGTAAGTGTAGCTTGATTGTAATATTATGTGTACAAATATTTCGATGTTATGAAATTTTTTATATTTTCTAGTTATCAGGTAAAAATGCAATGAACAAAAGTCCGTTCCAAGTGGCCATCTTCGAGAAAAGTATCGTACATTGTTAACTGATTCAACTGGTAACGCAGTTTAAAGCACAAGATTGCCTACTGTGACTGTGTACATTGATGCTTGGGGAACAATGTTAGATTTCAGATTTAAAACAATAGTTAATTTCAGATTTAAGACAATAATTAAGAGATAAAGTTGCAATGGTTCTTGATGAAATGATTGACGAAATAATAACAAATTATAATAAAAGATTAGAACAGAATAATGAAACATTTTCATAATAACCTTTTTTAAAAAAATTTAATGACATTGTAACATATTTGAATTGATATAAAGTATTGTGGAATTGAAAATTTAAAATTTTTTGACATTCTAGGAATCGTCAGGTTTCCATTCCCAATTCTGTATTTTGTTACGTTTACAGTATATTCTTCCTAAATCACCAGGACTATATCTGGTGAAGTTAATTGCGTCATGATTATGGATACTTTTCTTTTTCTAAGCAGTATGGTACAATTATATTATTAATATATATATTATAATATATATTATTAATATATACTATCTAATATAATTCGACGAAAGTCAGAAATTCTTTTATACAGTAAGCACGTAAAATAATTTTTAATTATTCGTATTTGATGTTACGGTATTATTTTGAAATTTGACTCATATTCATTGTGAAACTATTCCAATATATGTATAGCAGTTCTATAATAATTTTTATCCGAGATATTAAAGTAGGAAAAGATTCAAAATAAAACTATTTTCATTTCTTTCCTTTACAGTGGATCAAGAAAGTATTTACATGTCTAATCTATATTTTGTAAGTAGCTTTTCGTATTAAGATAATTTCTCAATACTTGACGACTTTAGTGACTCTTATTCTATATATGTTTAATGACATAATGTAAAAAATTGAAACGAAAATTATAATCAAAGAAATATTGATAGAAATTATTGCTTTTAATTTAATTGAACCTTACCTTGTACAACCTTATTTAGTTTGTTGCACATCTACAGTTCAACATTTACTCCATATGCTTTTTGCAGTATCCTGAGGAATTGTTCTAATTAGCGTATGATTCAGTATTTGTTTTAACAAATATTCCATCGACTCATACACAATTTCGCTGTACCTTCCACATCCTCAAAAATGTCCATCATTTTAATTTCCCTTAACGGAAGAATTTCAGAATTCAATTTAGTATCTTTCTTCTTCATACGAGTCTATTTCCGTCAGACAAAAGTATTGAATTTAGTCACATCAGAGAATAATATTGTTTCTAGTAAATAGAGATTCATAAATTAGAGAATTATTTAATTAATTAATAAATGTGGTAGAAAGCTATTTTATACGAAGATTATAAAACACATTATATTTTGAATATTTTATATATATTTTTTTATATCGTGTGTATTTTGCATTATAGTATGTCATATGAGTAATAAACAATACGTAAAATAAATCTTATATAATGAAAAATATATATTCAATATTCGAAGTTTAGTATTGAAAATATAAATAAACGTATTGATACATTTCTGACAATGTAGCTTTCTGAAACGTCAACTTTTCTAGATATTGAGATTCTCCTTAACATATTCTTTTACAATAGTTCTGTACATATACATATATATTTTATATGTTTCCTAACCGTTGAAATCACAGTTATATACGTGATATTTCAGAATTATACTTACATGCATGATGAAGACTGTTTAATGACTTATAACATTTTTCATACAATGGTCGACAACAGTTAACGATGTGTCTATTTGAACAAAAATCACAAAAAGTTGACTTCCTAATTGTTTAATGTAAATATAAATATAATATAATTGTTTATTGTTATAATTATAATTATAAATATTTTTTAATTACTTACTAATTGTTTATATTTTTCATTATATAAGATTTATTCTATGTATTGTTTATTACTTATTCTTTACTTTACAAGATGGCTACTGAAAAGCTGAAGGGTTTGAAAAAGTCATAACTTGGTCATTTTCAACCTTCTGTGTTTTCTTTCTTTGTAGGTTATAGAAGATTCCTTGGAGATTAGAACGGCTACGTATGATTTCCTGCAACGAACTTCCAAAACTCATTAAGTTTTTCTATTCCGGTGAAAGATCAATTATTAAGACAATGCTTGAAAATATTTTAGGCCCAGCAGTCGAAGACAATTAGGAGATAAGGTTCCAACAGGAACGGATGGAGCTACTGTGCAAACTGCCATAAAGACGATGGATCTCCTGCGAGAAATTTTCGGTGAACGAATAGAGTAAAACAAAAAATTTGTTTTTTTTCAGTTTTTTCGACCACCCTGTATTTATGTATACGACATACTACATTTATCATATAATTATCATTTCAATAAATAATATACATATATTACAAGTTATAAATGACAGTTATATATACAGAATAGAACTTTATTGAGACAGAATTTTTGTCGAAAAAGTAAGATGTCAAATTTTATCTTATTCTAATGTCAAGTTCTATCCAAGAAATAAGATCATATAAATATAGGAGCAAAAATTTTTCTTTTTCGAGCTATTTGGACTTCTATTCGTGGAAATTGTTTAAAACTTCAGCTTATGACAGTAACAATGTTGATAGCCTGAAAATAGTGAAAAATCGAATTATTGCCTTACATATACCAAATCTGGAATACTATAGTATTTCTTGACCGTGTTGGATAGTCGATGAGAAGCATGTAATGTAGCAAAAAAAAAAATTGATTTTTAACAATTTCTTTAAATAAATTATATATTCCTATAGGATTTATCCTGATCCAAAAATGTTTGAATATAGGAAAGGAAAAGTTTCCAGACTTGTAATTTCGTCTTAAATGACGTTTTCTCTTCTTTAGTAGCAATAAAATATGTTATTAAAGTTTGGTTTCTTATTAACACTTTTTATATGTAAGATGATACGGAGTTTGTAAAAATACGATTAGTATCGTGTCTCTTGAATGAGTAAACAATATCGCATATGTGGTTCTATGTCCGCGTAGATAAAATACGTAACCATCATAAAGATTTCGAAACACAAGAGATCTTTTACGGTAACCAATGGTTTGAGAGACTGTGTAGAAAGATTAAAGAGACATTTTCTATGTCCGCAAACTCACATAAAAATTACTAAGAAATAAGTTCTTAAACAGAAAAACATTGTTTATCAGTAAAAGGTTCTAAAATATGCTGTAGAAAACTATATAAGTTAAATCAAATAGGATATTTTATTCCATTTCTGTGTACTAACCTTAACACGGTTTTCTCGGATATATTGCAGAATGGCATAATTTGCTATAATTACTACAGAAATTACTACTTTTCATTATGCCAGGAAGCCATGAATCAAGAATATTAACTATCTACTATATGTGTGTATCTACTTTCGAATGACTGTGCGTGGTAAGAAACACTTTCGTGAAAATTCCAAATACATAAATTGAGAAACAAATATTTTTCAGCAAACCAAATTGTCATGGTTTTACTTTACGCTGCTGCATTCCATGTAGAAATAATGACGACGACTACAGTATACTTGCAGACAGAATAGAAATACACCAGATTGGTTGACATGTTAGTATTGCTACTAAAATGATATTTTATATTAACATCGGATGTACTTATATTGAGTTAAAAGTGGACCATTACAATGAAAATTCATTCATTCACGTGAGAAATATCGTCATGTTTATTTATTATTAGTTAAAGGCTTTATTGTCTTCAAAATCGAATAACGCTAATGGGAGTATCTGTCGCTCATATGCAATGTTGCCTATACTGTGACTGGAGATAATTCTGTATATAAAACTGTGAGAAGAAAAAATAAAGTTTTGTTTATTAAAGTACTATTATATATAAAGTATAATATGAAGTATGACAATACAATAATAAAATAAACACAATAATATAAATTAATTTTCATAAGATTTTCTCATTTTCGAAAATAGTAAGTTTGAAAATTTATAAATTATACTTGAATTTAACTATAAGATAAGGTGCGGATAATCGACATGATATTCTATGTGCAAAAATGAGTGAAAAATGTTTGCAAGTGAAAGAATGAAATGTTTTTGTTTAAGGCGTCATTTTCAAGAAAAGAATCTTATCTAGAAAAAAAAGTTATCTTCTCTATCAAAGAAAAGAATATCTTATTAAAAATTGGCTTAGAACACTTGATAAATTTATTAATTCGATTTTCTTCAAAACAAAGCATTTTATGAAAAATTTTATTCTACATTTTTCATTTATTTTCATTTTCTTATGCAGAACAACTGCCTGTTAAAATTATGTAAGTTTTCCATCACATTCAGAATTAACTAAATTTAAGTATTCTTGATAAGGTTTCAAACTCGATTTTCGTCAAAAACGAAGGCATTAATAAATAAATTTTATTCTTCTTTCTCGACTCATTTTTATAACATCATTTCCCAATCGGTTGATTACGGACATTCCGTACAGAAAAGAATTTCTAACATTTAGTATTAATTCTACCTTACTCGAACTATTTTGGAGCTTAAATGTGTTTTTGCTATCTATTGCTAATGTATTTGAATATATTAACAACATTAATGGTAGTTGTTTGCGCGCGGGTGTGGCGAAGCGTGATCTTTGATAATGAGTAGACTGTATATGTGTTTCGCGCGCTGCGATATCAGGGATTTTCCCCTTAGTGGGTGGTTTGATGTCGCGAGAGAAGATCCGTGTTGTTTGGAAGTACCGATTCTAACTTGCAAGCCGAAGAATGCTTTCTCGCTTCCCTTTCCTTCGGCTTCGGGAAATCGCGGGCTCAGGGCGGGACACGAATAGCGGATGTCCGTTGTCGTTTTTGATGGTCTTGCGGGTCTGTGTTTCGCACGTGTTCGGGAAAGTAGGTTCCATGCTTCAATCCAAGGACGAGGACCTTGCTTAGAACAAAGCTCAGCCAGATGACCAGGGTTGTATGGCGACACAGGCCTGCTCAGGGCACTTAAAACATCATAAACTTTTCCCAACGCGCCTGCACCCAGACCTTGGCTATTGTAGGATGGAAACTCTCCCGAAGAGTAGCAATTATTTAACAGATATTTATTTCCATTGGTTCAATCCAAAACTTCTCGGATCCATTTCTTAAGGATAATATATCTTTGTACGTTATGAATTAATGTTGGCTAATTAAATCACGTAAAATTCGTTTTTTTAACTCAAGTAATGTGGAATAATAGAATAGTAAAGTAATAAAAAAAAATAAGCAAACGTTGATTTGTCATTCTTTTCTCTTGAGATTTTCGAATGTGATAACTAATTTGAAATCCAAAATAATTTTATACTACGCGCATGCTAATCTATGTACGTATATGTTATATTTAATACGCACGATATAAAAATATATTTATTTTAGTCGTTTGAGATAAATGGTATAGATTTTCTTACGAGAAAGAACAACCTAAACCTATCTCTAAATGAAATTCATAGAAATATATTGCAATAACAGACAATCACTAATGTATTTTCAAAAAGTTAAAATAAAATAGCCAAATTGCAAATGACTAAATTTTTTATGTTCGAAATATTCTTGTCCACAAATTTAAAAAATGTACTGTAACAATTGGAGATATTCCTTACTTCTAGGTGTGTTATGACTTATACACTCTATCAACAGTACGTTTGAATGAAACGAACGAATGCTCATTCATTCGCCAATTCGGCCAAATTTAAATCCAGCATCCTTCCATGTTCAGCTAATTCTTTGCCAAATGTCAGAATGCATGAGAAATAACTATTGAGCATTCGTCTAAGCCGTGGGAAATATATTCGAAGTATTCAATCATTCCTTCGCATTCACGGTTCTAAAATCGCAGGACAATACCTATCACATTTGCATTAAAATTAGAAAAATTAAATAATATTTTGTACAATAAAAAATCTGTAAAGCACTAATACATTAATGACAATATAATATAATATACTATTGTAAACATCTACTGTATATTACAACTAAAAATATGCAAAAACATTTGATAGCGAGTGATTAGACGAATCAGTAAATTCATAGATCAATCATTCTCTCACCGATCTCGTTAAATTCTATGTTGTAGAAATCGACAATTTGAACAACTTTCTCTTCCCAAGAAAATGTCAATTTTTTAACATATATAAAAATCATCGAAACCAGTGAAGGTTTGGTTCATGCACTGTTTTATTCCCGAATTTTGTCGATGGGCAAATGAATTTTGATTAATTCGTTTGAATTTAAAGGTATTTAAATGCTGAACTTTCTCGAAAGCTGATTTGGAGACTAACATGATCCATGATGTGTTTATTGTTATTCAACAGGAGAGAAAACCTCAAATTCTCTAATAATCCCAGAAAAGGAGAAGTTCCTCTAACAATAAACGATTAGATATCATAAAAATTATAAATGATCGAATAATAAACTACACGAACACTATAATTTTGTAAAAAAACATGCATACAATAGTAAATCTGAGCTCATTTTAAAACTTCAAGCTTCTATTTCCAAAATGCGTTTTTCATTGTATCGTAAAATACATTTACACTTAATGGGTGGACAGATGACAATACTTTACATTTTGAAAATGCTATAAATTGTCACAGTACGCAGAGCATCGAAAAATTTCATTTATGATTGAATTTACAATGAATTTGAAGGTTGATGCGTCCTCCTTACAATAATTCCAGAAAACTTGATGTATGATCTTTCCTTGTTATTTATGAATCTAAATATCAGGCTTAACGGGGTATTCTAGTGTGAAATATAAAAAAAATCGATTTTTTTTGCATATTCTTAAAGGATACAGTTTTTAAAATACATCTGTGGAACCTTTTATGTGATCTCCTAGAATTTACGAAATTATGTGTGTTTGAAGGCCGCGACGACCAGTGACTTGTTACCGCAGGACTAAATTTTAAAGGCATTTTTCTGGAAACTGTTTCTCAGAACATGATATCTCAACATCTACTTAACCAATTGAACCAAAATTTTAAGTATTTAGAACATGTGTAACTACAGCCCGAACTAGAATCAACCAAAAATTTTTATATTTTATAATTTTTTAGGCCTGCAAAGTATGACAAAAACACACAAAAATCAATAGTCGAACTTCAAAGTATCGCCAATTTTTTTAATTACCGACATTTTTCTTTTGTTCTGGTTTCGACTATAGCCAAATCTATACTAATTAAGAAACTATCACGTTTTTTTATTTTAGAGAAGCAGAATGGCCGGAATCATGGAGATCGTGAGACGACCTTTTTTAAAATTGACTATGTGTAGCGGCCTTTAATTACTCAATTTCGAACACTGACTCGTACAAGCCGCAAGTGGTTGTGCGCGTAGCGTCGAAGTCCACCGATCTTCGATGTTAAGCAGATTGCGGAACACCGCTAGAATGGGGGGTGAACGTCCAACCTAGCAAGTAGACAACAAGCGTCTGGGGTAAAGAGTCGCTGCCATTAGTCCCATTGATGAGTCTAGGCAGCGACTCCGAGACGAATTATATTTCATTATATTTACCTTCCTCCATCCTCGCATCAATTGTATATAATTGTACATGATTGTAAATACCGTAGTTACTTTATCGCTCTTCACATGTTTGAGAATATGCAGTGCCATTAATTTTAATTCTTTTTTGTTCCAGAAAATTGTAAAACGTAGTTGAAATACGTGCAACTAATCCTTATCAATTTGACTGCAAAAGATATAATAGTTTGTTCGAAAAAAATTTCCAAATGAAGTTAAAAAACACGCATTTTACACTAGAATACTCCCTTAAATGACAAAAATTCAAAAAATCGTAACTTTTTCGTCTAATATTCAAAGTTAAATAAATTGGAAAAAAGGAACATACAGTAAGTTTTAAAGTGTTGTTGTATATTTAATCGTGAAAAAAATTTTAATGTTTTCATGTACTATGATAATTTATAGCATATTTGAAAAAAAGTATCTTCCATTTCGTATATTTGCATAATCTAAAAATGTTTCAAAAAAAAAAAAAAAAATGAGTAATGTGTATATTTAGAGTAGAGGCTTCAGGCTTTAAAATAAGTTTAAGTTTATTATTATATGATAATTTTTAAACAATTGTGATAATTCAATATTAATGATAGTCACAGTATGTAGAGTTTGCTTCGTCGGAAAAGTTAATTTCGCAGTATTTATTTTCTCGGAAAGTACCCGTTTATTCTACCTATGATTATTCTTTGAAAAAGTATATTGAATTATGTTATTAATTTCATTGTAATGTAATTGCGAATAAATACGAACGAAAATAATATCGAGCGAACAGAATATATTATCAAAGCACAGTTTCAAGTACATCGATACTGTTGTTTCATCAAAATCAGCCTGTCATGTCATTGTTGATGATATTTGAGAATACCCTTTACGATTAAGCATCATGTTTTTTATACATATGTCATAGATATAGCATAATTCTGATTCAAAGTAACAATGAACTCAGTAAGAATATTAGAAGATAAAAATACGAGAAATTAGATCAATTATATCAAAATACTAAATGTAATATTAAAGAGGATAATAAAATTAATTAGCAGGTGTGTCCAACTTCCAAACATACAAGCAATGAAAAGATACAATATAAACTTTAAATAGCTAAATACATACCATTACATTTTTTCTTTATTCTAGCAATAGTACTGATCGTACAATATTTCAACGATGTTTTAATCCAGTATCCACGATAATATTATTCTGGATTAGTTTGGGAATAATCCCCGTCACTGCAACCTAAAATAGGACAAAAACATTCTGTCATAGTAAAAAGCAGTACGTTAAAGAAAATTCCTGTAAAATATTTTCATAAAACGTAACACTTCACAAGATTTATGAAAGACTTCACGATGTCTATTATGTCTAGCACAAATATTGCACAGCTCGAGGAGAACGTTCTTAATACTTTACACAACGTGGCAAAAATAAAAACAGAGCAATAGCAATCGCAATAGAAAAATTCCAATTTCACTTCTCAAACGACAGCAAAGAACTGACTCTTCTTTCTGTAACCAGTAATTTTCATGCTGCACGTACATATGTTACCATAAAATTTGGAAATGAGGGAAAACCTGAGTTTGATTGACACTTTCCTCTATGCCATGGAGACAATTTTTTCTTAAAACTCAGCGTAATTGTGCGAAAATTGCAGGGAAACAGGAAGAGAACGAATAAAAGTAACGTTCCTTCTTGGAAACATATTTATTATTCATGCGCATCGATGGATAGTCATTTCCCCCTCATGCGTAATTTATAACTGTGTCACGCGACGGTGTCAATATTTTAGTCCCTCTCTTTAATTTTCTGCGAAACGTGTAAAGCCACGACCGCGGCCAGACATTTCCCGACCGTCGAATAGAATGGACTTCGTTGGCTACAAATATTATAGATTCCTGAAATTCTGTTTCTTCGTGATAGGACTGACATCCTACAAATCAACGCAGTTAAGCGTAGTGCATACTACGATCGTATGTTTGATACTTCTTCTTGGTTCAATGTTTCTCATGGTAAGGATATTCCATTCGTATGAAATATAATTATTTAACCGGTTTTCTCGTACGTCAATAGATTACTTGCGAAAGAATTAATTTTTTATTTATATTTTTGTTATCAATCGCTTCAGTTTCTTCTCATGGAAAACAAAACGTGCGCCTCTCAATTGTTTTTATACCAAACAAGCGTTATAATTTTAATAGTAAATGTGAATATAGTATATGGTTTATTCCTTGTTAAATCTGTAAAGGTAAGTTACAAGAGTATAATTAATTTTATTTAGTCATTATAATATCGTATCATATAACACCTTTCCTGGATTTTTCAAGATAGAGGATTGGTTAAAGGATATCAAACGTGATTCGAATCATATACAAGATAAAGAAGAATTGAAAATACTTAAAACACACGTAGCGATGGGAAACCGTTATGGAAATATTTATTTAAGTAAGAAGTAAATTAATAATCGCATAAGGAAAAGTATAACGATAATATTTAAGATGCATTGCAGTTATAATTTGTACTAGTTATTTCGTTGTTACTGCGATGCTGTTTCTTCCACATCACATTATCGAGGCTTTAATATCAAACAAAACTCTCTGTTATATGCCATCTATTTCAATTGCGCTTCTGGGAAAATCTCGAAATTATTATTTGATTGTCATTTTGACGAACATTACAAATATTTTCATTGCAACAGTTTTTCATTGTCGGGACATTTTCTGTTTATTCACTAGTCTGCATATACGTCAACTGTACAAAATTGCTGTGTGAGTATAGTTTTGATTCTGTGCTAATAGCGATTGAATATTATGAAGTTTTTCATACTTATTAGTTACCAAATGGAAAATGCCGTGAATGGAAATTCGATAGAAACGGCCAGTTCTAAGAAGGATATTGTAACACGCAATAAAATAATAAAATCAATGGAAATTTATAACTTAATAATAAAGTTAGTATCTTCTCAGTTAAGTGCTAATACACCAACACTTATGCAAAGTTTATTTTTGCGAATATTTGCTGTCTTTGAACTTGAATATTTTAAATGTCTTCTTAAGTTTTTCTACGTTAACGTGAAATTAGACTCGTTACATTACGTAGACATGCTTATAGTATATTAATTCATTTTTTCTCAAAGGTGGATTAGGTATCTGAAACACAATTTCTCACTCTCCTGCCTATTAACCGTTCTAGGAATGTCAATATATTACGCAGTGTTCATGTTCAATGTAAGTATTATCACAGAGTGTCCCGTACTGAAAACATCGCATAAATAATGTGACAGAAACCTCACGATTTTTAATCTGGAAAACTGTCAATTGTTTCAATTAACAATACAAAGATTAAGTCACGTAATCGCTTGTTGCAATTATAAATTATATAATTATCTGGGAAAAATGTAGGTTTCGAGATTTAAAGCAACGATTAATTTGAGATTTATAACGATGAAAATTGCAAGGTTTCTTGATGAAATGTAAATGATAAAATAATCTTTGAATATTAGTTGGAGTAGTCTCTGAAAAATAATATCAGAATATATATCAGAGAAACCTCTCTACACAAAATTTAATTATATTGTAAATCACCTGTACTGTCATACTTAAAATATGAAAACTTGAAACTATTTCGTTTCAGAAATCGTCAGATTCACATTCTCAACCTTGTTTTTTATCACGGTATATCCTGTTTAGATTTCCAGGACGATGTTCCATGGACATAGTTTTGCCATGATTGTGAACTTTGTTATCATTATATGTGCTACGCTGTTCGTTATCCATTTATACCATACAATACAATGCATATTCGATGAAAGTCAGAAATTCTTTTATATTCCGTAAGTACGCAAAATAATTTTCAACTATTTGATAACTTTTTAAACTGTTGATTAATCGCTAATTGTTTCTCCATTATTCTTTGAGAATCTTCTCTTCATTACTCTTTTATGAGATTCATTCTATGTATCTTATATAGCCACATGTCTTGAAAAAGTATATTTATCATTACATATTGTATAATGTACTATTATATGTAACCTATACATGCATTACACATTTATAAATTGTATACATATAATTTAAATATTATGTAATTTTTATTATACTTTTATTTTTATTATACATCATTTGCATATTATAAATAATAACTTTATAAAAGGTATTTAAGGAAGAGAAGTGAGTTATTTAAATTATGTAGTATAATATTCTATTGTCTCTAGGAAATAATTAGATCATAATATAATATGACTAAAATACATAATATGATCAATATATTATGATAGAAATATATAGTATGATCAAAATATTCAAAACTGTTCCTTTTCGACGAATAAATATTTTTTGCGTATATCGAATATTAAGTACAAGAGAATAACTATTAGATGCTGAGTTTCAACCATAATTGGGACTTTTATTTATGAGAATAGTTTAAAAATTTGATTTATAATAATAACTATTGATAAATCGGATTTTTGCCTAATCTGAAAAATTTGAAATACACTAATATGTAGTATCGGTTATTATCAGTTGTCGGTTATTATAATTAATCTAATTTTAGTTATGTTCGATATAACAGATGGCCTGTTTGTTGATCATATAAAATATAAATGTGATGTGAGAAGTCCAATGTAGGCATACAGCGCTTCTCTTTTCTAAAAAAAGGACCAGAGTCGTAAGAGTCGTGAGAGTCGTAAGAGAGCCTTGACTGTTTAAAAGTGTCAATTGTGTCGTTAAAGAATTTAATTGAGTTGTTTTTTTTACTGTTGTTTTAAAGTAATTTGTCTTGTTTAACTATTTGTTGTTTTGTTATCATAATTTTTATTAAATAAATATTATTTATATTACATCACTACAAATATACATTAAATATGTACAAAATTAATATATATCGAATTTGAAATAAAGTAGTTTTTTAATGTCTTTTAAAAGAAGTAAGTATTGGTAGAAAAAAATGGATTTCAACGATTCGTTTGAATAAATTTTGAATAATCTTACAATACTTAATCATGATTAAAGGGTTAATTTCAGAACGGAAAGGTTTTCCGACTTATAGTTTCTTTTATGTGCTTTAATAGCAGTAGAATACAGTATCAAAGTTTGGCCATTTATTTCCTTGAAACAGATTATTCTACATATACGTAAAAAACGAAGGACGCACAGACGCAAAGATGCACATCATGTAAAAGTAGAATTGGAGATAGAATTAGAGAGAATAGAGAACTGGAATCGCAACTTTCGTATGAATGAATATTTCGTATGATTGAACATCGCAAATATAGTTTCATTTGAAAAAAACTAATGGTGGTGTGAGAAAACCTGAAAATATTAGATCCTAGCGGGTATTTTTTTCAGATTCAGGTACGATTCCGTTAAATTCCGAAATGATTTCGGGAAATATTCGGATTTTCCCAAAAAGTCGAATTAGTCAAAATTTCTTTGAATGACTTTGAAAATGTTTTTTAACGAAACTTTCAAACAAAATGTTAAATTTGGATCACATATTTGGTTAGTACTCTTATTTCATGCTCCCTCTTTTGTAATTTTAGAATTCTCCGGAATCCTAACTCCATCGAAAATTTTGAAAGAGTCAAAAATTCCGACGTGATCATCGAATTTTCAATCTTGGGTACAACATACACTTTCGGATTTTCTCATACCACTAGGAAAGCACAAGTAAATTGACGGCACATCCCCTCGATAAAAATATCTTCACCATCATTATGTGTTTTTTTCGAAACGCAATAAATTCCATCAGCAAAATTTTTTCGAATAACTTTAAAAGACAATTGCGTGGAACAATTCACAAGCTTACGTAAAAATAAATAAAAAAAGAATCATTTGTAAATAAAAAATTCTAAGATATGCTGCAGAATGTAAAATTATAACAAATATCACATTTTATACCACTTCCGTCTCGTCAGTTAATCTTAATATGGTTTTTTTTGTAGATATACTATGGAATGGTATAATTTATCATTATCAATACAGAAATTGCTACTTTTTATTATGCAAGGAAACCATTATTCAGCAGTATTGAATTTCTATGGTATATGGGTACCTACCTTCGAAAATTTGAGCACGGTAAGAAATATTTTCGTGAGAATCCAAAATACATAAAATGAGAATGAAATATTCTTCCAGCAATTCAAATTATGTTGGTCCTTCTTTATGCTTATGTATTCCACTCAGAAATAATGACAACGATTATAGCAGACCATACATGATGCACCAGTTGAAACACGTTATTGTTGCCACTATAAGATGATACTTCATATTAACATCGCACGCATTTAGAATGTGTTAGAAACGATGCACCAGAATAAAAGTATACCTGGAATTCATTCATTACCTGAAGTGTATGACTAAAGGTATCATATTTCAATTAAGTACGTCCCTTTACAGATTGTCAATCGCAATCACTGAAAATCATCCCAGGTTCTAGAGCATTATATATATTACATACTTATATTTATATATTTACTTATTGCAAAGTTCTTGTAATAAGAGACGCGCCTAATATTTCCTTTCTCGCTTTCTTTACAAAGGAATTTCATAATTACAATGATTTCCTCAACGTTCGTTCTTTTCAATAATCCTCATACTGATACTTAGAATTGAGTTCTATCCACAAGACGTGCAACAATTGCTCAAAAATGCATGATAGGTTTTATAGCCTAAAATATTGCCTTCAAATGCAATACGTCCTAAAGACTACACAGGAGAAATATTGTTTGCAGAAATCCTAGATTTTCTAGAATTTTGTTTATAGAATTCCAAGGCAATTTGGTAATTTTTCAGAGTCGCTCATCAAAATACTGCATCAATCGAGTTGAAATCAAGTCTGAAAATCAAAAACAATTAGTTTATATATTTTTAATTGAATAGCCTGGTCGCTTCATCTGTACAGAAATGTTTCAACTATATTATTGAAAATTATATTAATTAACGTCCTCAATTAATTGTGTGTACGTTACTTGAACTATTTTTTATGTATATAATTTTGAATTCAAATATGTCGGTATTTTTGTCATTTACTTATTAAACATTTAGACACGTTAGAAACTTTGGTAATAGCAGATACGGTTATATACTTCTTTGATTTCTCTAATTATCTGTCTTCTAAAAATAAGCTATCTGTGTCTATTGCAAATAAGATTAAGTCTGTTTTAGTTATTTGAGTTACATAGAAGTGATCATTTTCATCTTCGAATAGTACAGAAATTAAAGAAATAGTAGCCATAAGTTTATCGTGTTTTCTGTAAATATCAAGTATTGATCAAGAAATAAATTTTGATTCCAGAATAATTTTATTATCTATATATATGCATGCTAATTTATATTTTGTATTTAATTTTACATTATAAAAGTATAATTATTCTGATTGTTTCAGATAAGTGATAGTTTCTTTAGGTGCCAGGAAAAATAAATTGTATTTTGAACTAAACTTTAATGCATCGATTGGAATCAAACACAATTGCAAATGTTTATGTTCCAATAAAGAACTTATAGTCACTAATACTGTAAAACAAAAATCTCAAGAACTGACAGACTAATATTCAAAATATTCTAGCTCACAATTACAAGTTCAATAACAATTCAGGTTTTATATGTCAATTTTGTATTAACTTATCCAATGACATCATTTGGAACATATGCGAGGCTCCTTAATCAATAAATGCAATTATTTCCGGAAATATTTGTTGTTTGAAGAAATGTCGAACTAAACTTGTTTTGTTTTTTGAAGAAGAAATAATCTAATGCAATTAGTGTGTCTGCAAATGAAATTATATAATTTTTCACTCATTTATGCATTCTGATATTTTCTATCAAAAGAAGTAATAACTTAAACGTATATCGAAAAACTCTTCGTTTAGGAGATATTTTAACTTTAGTTCTGTAAAATCATTAAATGAAGGACGTGGAAGAACAAGGGCAGTATTCTTGTATTCATACTATTCTCGTCTTTCGAACGATAAATTGCATTGAAAATAAAGTTAAAATATCTCTTAATCTAATAATTTTTCAACTTACATAAGTCGATATCTGTTCATAAAGGATATCGAGCTGCATCCATTGATTCGATGGATCAAAATCGATGGATCAAAATATATCATTCTTTTTAAAATAGTGGGAATAATAACGAAATCTCTTATGAAAATCATTTGTAAAAAGACAAAAAATTAATACGCACCTCATAAAATGTTGTCCTCAAAACCACATAACTTTCGTACAAACAATTTTTTTCGTTCAATGCAAACCGTGGAAGTTATTCGAGGTGAGCACATTTTACGCACTACTTGTAGTACACATGGTATGTAGTATATTATATTCTTTTCCATTCTGTTTCTTACTTACAAAAGGAATTGCCCGGTCGACAAGTAGAGTGTATAAATCAATCGGTCCGATCCAATGAGTCGTCCTTGAAGTGGAGAAAGTGGTTTGCCAAAACTATGACTGTATTAAATTATAAACGATAATATATTCCTGTTCCCACCAGATAATTTCATTTTAAGAAGGACTAATTACGAATATAAATTTAAGAAAGTTAAAGGCAAAATATGTTCTATACTAAAAAAAACATACTTAAATAAATATTTGCAAAATATTGGAACGCATTTTGAAACGCATTGAACATTAACTAGCATTCAATTCGAACGAAATATCCTATTCTTAAAAATCCTACTCTTTAGTCAAGTACTTACATACCTATTCATAGTAGTATATTATCTCTGTCAAATTAACAAATTCTTGATTAATAAATTGATAAAGTAATTGATAAAACATATTGGTTTTCCAAAAGCATTTTTATTCTTGATATATTTAAGATGGGTGATGAACCACACTTCTCATGTATAAAAGCACAGTGGAGAAACTAACAAATACGAGTTAATAGTGTGTTCTAGAGCTTATAATACATCAGTCGAAAATATATAAAGAAAGTCAAATTTATTTCTTCATGTATGGAGGCTGAAAAGTTGATTGAAATCTCGAATGTATTACGTAAAATCTTTTGCACACTTGTACAAGAAAATTGAAAATTAAATCATATAGTACAATTATGAATTGCAAGTCTTAGACAATAACGCGTTAAAAAGTTGCTAAAATCTGCATTTGCTCTTGCATGTCTATACCACTTAGGCGCCTATGTCATATATGCATGTCTTTATATTTACGCGTTCCCCAATTCTTTTAGGAAGACTGTCATTGTCTCTTGAAATTGGCTCAATGTCTATCTCGGATAAGATTGCGATTCGGCTTACTTAACACTCGCTCATGGCTCAAATTGTCCGATTTCCAGTTATGGTTTACATGAAGACTATATAAACAATCCTCGAGACTATGCGACCAATTGTAAATATCTCGACACGAACTAAATTTGCCTAATCAATTAAGGCTAGTGTGTGCTTCCCTAAACTCTGAAGGTCACTATACATGTTGAATCGGCTATCACACGTTCTATGCGTCATATGTCCTATGACCATAGCGAAGCCATCCCACTACTTTTAAAAAATATGATAATAAACCATATAAAAACGGCCTGAAAAAATAAAAAAAGCCGTAAGTCTGTGAAATCTAGAACTTGGATCTTTATTCTATCCCATTTCGTCGCGCATCCGTTTTTTGGACATTCAACCGGATTCCTGCAGTGACATGACGATGCACGAATTACGACAAAAGTTATCTGTCTGTTTTGAGAAGGCTCTTGAGATAATATCCTGCATAAGAGGTTAAAGAATCTGTGGATCCGCGAGTGTGTCATGTGTGTTCGTTGCGTTATCGTGGTGTTCGTTTGTATTCGTTCGTCGTGGTATGGAAAGTCGGTGATATGGAATGTCGATGAGGTAGGATGCGGAAGGCGTTTCGCTTCGGATTTCGACACCAGACTCATCAGTGGGACTGATGGTGGCGTCTCTTACCTACTGCAGATTCATTTCTAGTTATTAGGGCTTCTAGACTGGGCCTGGAAAATTTTCACCTACCCTAGAGCTGGTCCGCACGCCGCATGCTTGACCTTGTCTTCGCCATCGTTCCGTAGGTACGCTGTATCTCCTTGCAGTTGGTGAGTTTTGTATGTTTATATGAGATACTATGAAGAGCTGCTACAAAGAAGTCAGTCGTCAGATGAGATATGAAAAGTTTGTCTTTTAAAAATCTTTATTTTTGTAACTTATCGAAACTCGTTGTATTATTAGTACTATGTATAGGTGGATAATTTAATTTTTATAACAAATCCCGATCATAATTCGTGCATACATAGTCGCTATAATAATATAATATAATATATATATATTTTTTTATTTAATAATAACACATCTACAACTGGCCTTTTTTTAGGCCACTCAGCAGATTAGATATAATTAGGTATGTCGTGCGTAAAGAAACATCCAGTAATGTTTCTTCAGTATAGCATGTGTAACGATTGACAATTAATTAACAGTAAGGGAGGTGTCTAGTGGTTTCGTTCTTTTGACTCTTCGGATTTCTCCCTCATTATTGACGAGAGAAGTGACTAGCTAGCTTATTCTGATGATTGATTATCTTCTGTTTGTGGAATGTAGCAACTTGTTGTGATAGTCGCGTGCATATTTCAGTCGAAGATCCTTGTGTAACGTTTCATTGTTGTCATACCAAGGGGCTGATGTTATTTGAAGGGTATGAAGTGTTGTTGATGGATGCAAGGATGTAGGATTTGGAAGATAAAGGAATGGGTAAGGTGAGGAAAGATTGTGCGTTTCGTCTCAGAGTCGCTGCATAGACTCATCAGTGAGGCTGATGGCAGCGACCCCTTATCCCAGACCCTTGTTGTTATAACTACTCGCTAGGCTGGACTGTCACCCTTCCTAGCGGTGTTCCGCACTCTGCTCAACATCGAAGATTGCTGGACTTCGACGTTACACAGCCACTTGCGGTTTGTACGAGTTGGCGTTCGAAATTCGTACTTGAGGGACTATATGCCGCTGCATTATTGTTCTGAGGGCCTTATTTTGTAGTCTTTGTATGATGTCGATATTTAATTTTTTAGCACAACCCCATAGTTGAATCCCGTATGACCAAATCGGAATAATGGCGACCTTAGAAGTACAGCGACAGTAGGAGTTTATTATCTAAAGTTAGAGGAGACTTCTTTCCAAAGATCCAGTAAAGCTTTCTCATCTTGAGGTCTACTTGTTTTCCTTTCGCTGTTTCCATATGAGCCTTTTGTCTAAATGCATGCCTAAATATTTCACACAATTCTTTGTGTTTAGTGTGGCACTATTTAGCTTCACTTCTGGAGTTGAAACATATCTTGCGAAGATTATGTGCGTGGATTTGCTGGAGTTTGTTTTGATTATCCATTTTTTGGCCCAAGTAGCTATTTCGTTCAAAGATGTTTGTAATAAGTTTGTTGCGTTAATAGGGCAAAGCCAAAATTGCTGTGTCCTCAGCATATGTGGCTGTAATAACGTTTTCACTACAAGGAAGGTCAGCTGAATTACTGGTACAGGACCGGCCCTAGTACACTTCCTTGTGGGACTCTTGGTTTCATAGGATAGTGTTTTCATTCATTTTCATTTATGCTTACATAGAAGTACGTTTCGTTCAAATAAGATTTTAATAACACGTAAAAATTGTGTGAAAGAGCAAGTTTTATTTTATACAGTAGTCCCGTGTGCCATACTTCATCAAAAGCTTAGCTCATGTCCACAAATGCTGACGAACATATCTTGCTTTCTTCTAAGCTACTTTCAATTATATTTATTACACGGTGAATTTGTTGAATTGTGGAGTGTTGTTCTCTGAAGCTGAACTCGTGTTGTGGTATGATATTATTTTCTTTCAAAGAGAGTTTTATCCGTTTTAGCAGTAGCTTTTCTAATAGTTTTGAAAATACAGGGAGTAAGGAGATTGATCTGTAGGATGTCATTTCTTTAGGTGGTTTGTCCGGTTTTGCAACAAATATGATGTTTGCGTATTTCCACTGTATAGGGAAGTATTTTATTATGATAGTCGCATTGTATGTTTGTGTTATGGCTACTATTCCCTTCTTGAGTTAACCTTTGCATTTATTAGATCATAACCTGGAGTTTTTTTTACTATTGAATTTTATTATTTCTCTTCTTACTTCTCTTGGGCTAAAGTGCTTGATAGGTTGACATATTTGTGGTGCGTTTAACGTTTGCTTGATATCATCATCTTCTACGTCGGTTGTCGTTTCTATAGTAGGAGTAAATACCTTGGAGAGGTATAGTGCAAAGCTTACCGCTTTTTGCTTATCGTTTCTAGCCCATGTATTATTTTCTCGACGAACTGGAGCGATGTGTCTTGTCGGTCTTTTTATCTTCTTTGTTACCTTTCACAGAGAGTAATCATCTTTTGGATATGCAGAAAGACTCCTTACGTAGTCTTGTATGTTTTGATTTTTTATTCGATATAGGAGTTTTTTCAACTCTTTTGATATTTTTTTTAGTTTCATCTTCCGGATGTCGGGACGTTTGCCATCTACGTCTAACATTTCTTTTTCTCAGAACCATTTCTTTTATATGCTTAGGGCAGTTAGATATATTTTCAGCTTTCTTTTTAATCTCTGATGTAGATTCCCATGCAGCATGTTGGATATTCGTAACTAGCATTTCTGTGACTTCGACAATGTCGTCTTCAGTTTTTAGTGAGATATTTGGAGATGTATTTGCATCTATTAACTGCCTAAATTTTTCCCAGTCCGTTCTTACATCATATAATGAAGCTTTCCTCTCCTTTTCGAATATGCTGGAGTTTACTGTTAGGATTACTGGCGAGTAGTCGAACGAAAGACTGTAGCTTGGGTCAACATTGACTTTATCCCTTGGTGACGAAGAAATCTAATAGGTTTGGAATTTTCGATGTATCCCTAGGCCAATAGGTGCTGATATAACTGTATGTCTTCTTCTTGACAGGGTTTTATGCAGCTTTCTACCTTTGGGATTGATAAGTCTCGATCCCCATTGTGGGTCTTTTGCATTGTAGTCCCCTCCTGCTATGAATCTGTTCTGTAAGGAATCAAAGAATTTTTTAAATTGTTCTTTTTTTACAGATTGCCGTAGTGGACAATATATAGCAGCTATTGTCAAGGAACCGCTAGAGTCTTTTATTTTAATGCTTGTTGCTTGCAGGTAGTCCTCTTCATATTTATCCATTTCGAAGTGTGGGATTCTTTCACTGATTATTACAGCGATCCCTCCGTGGGCTGTTGCATCTGGGTGTTGAGTATGCCTTGTCCTATATTTACGAATGCTGAAATAGTTTCTGTCTGTAAAATGAGTCTCTGACACTAAGGGGATGTCTAGTTTTTCTTCGAGGAAAATCTCTACTTCCTGGCAGTGCTGTGCTAGGCCGTGCGCGTTCTAGAGACCTATTCTTAGTACGTTAATCTTGAATGTGAATTTTTATGACCAATGAGAGATGTGAGTAGATTGATGATCATGTTGTTTTGATTCATCATTTGGTTAAACATAACTTCGAACTTACCCAGAAATTGAACGAACATTGTTCCACTGTTGTTTTCTACATCGTTATTGTTCATGTCTGTCTTGGCTTGTTGTAAAATACCTCTTGTAGCTTAAGCGTAACTTACATTTTACCTTGTAATTTGGCTACGGAATGGGCGTTTTGTTTTTACTGGTTTACTTCTTGTCCTCTGCAACTTCCTGTACACGTCGCAACCCTTATAATTAGGAGGATGTGAACCGCCGCATAGAGCACATTTAGGTGGAAGTTCTTTACTTTTAGTTCGTTTTCTTGGGTGATTATAAGCACATTTTACACATGAATAACCTTTTGTACAATAGGATTTTGTATGAGCGTATTCCTGACATCTGTGGCATTGCAGAATTTCTCTTCTTTTCCGTGGGAGTTCCACTGTGATTTTTGTTCCTAGTAGAAATTTTAGCTGGTAAATATCCTTGTTATTCTCGTCTGGTTCTTGATCGATGAAGAAGAGTGGCAATGGTTGTTTTGTTTTTCAGTTTCGAATGTTTACGACGTTACGAATTTTGAATCCTATACTTTGTAGTTCATCTTTTATGTCATCTGTGGTTATGGTAGCATGCAGGTTTTTGATTACCACTCTATATGCTCTTTCATCTCTCGGTTGATACGTGTAATATTCTACATTACCTTGTTTAAGAAGATGTATTAGGAAGCTTCTTGTAGGAATCTACCGATTCTGTATTGATTTTTACTGAGTTATTAGCGAAAGTTTTGCACACAAATTCGTCTTTAGATATAGTTGTTTGAATATGGTTTATCATTGATGGATAATTAACTACATTCTCGATATAGACTGGAGGAGGTTTTCTTACCTTATCTTCTGTGTTGTTTACATGCTCTTCCAATTGTTCAGTGGGATTCGTTACTTTCGGATTTCGAATAGAAAACCTATTTATATATCATTCATTGTTAGGATTGTCTATATTTTTTCGCTTTGGGACATGATCAATGTAGGCTACTTCCCTGCTTCGTTTGTTATTTCGTCTAGGAACTAGTTGCCAGTCCATGTTTCTCTCAATGGTGCCCATGTGTTGATCTAGATTTGTGTTTGTATTGGCCGTTCCTGTTTGTGTCCAGCCATAAGAAACTTCGGTTGATGAAGCTCTTTCAATCTGGGTATGGAGCATTAGTATGATTTACCACCACAATTTTACTGTATTAATGCTGTTAAAGTAGAATAATCTTTGCTCACTTTTCTAGGATCTGCGTGAATGTATGTATAAATGAATACAGAGTTATTCTTACACTCGATACACTCAAATGCATGACACTAATATTTAATACAATATATATTATGACATACTTAATATAATATATAATCGCGCATTCCTTCGTTATAACATCAGAGATACGTCTCTTTACATTGAGTGACGGAAGTTCAGTGCTGGTGTTTTAATCAGTATTTTTATTTGGAGTAATCCTTTTTTATCACCGTGACATCATATGTTTCATGATGCACATTGCAATGTTGATAGCTCGACATCAGTGAATTGGCATTAGAAGTATCAACGATGTAGGAGACTCCTAGTATTAGTTGAGCAAAGAAAGTCCATTTCGGATTTCGCTGTCCTCGTTGTTACGACTGTCGTAACACACAACAGGCCGGATCGAGAATTTTCGCGACATATCCCTTAACTCAAAAACGATATCGCATTGAAATTTGTCATGAATATTGATAACAAATATTGAATGATATACAATACAGATACAATATGATATATTTCATGTTTGTTTAATTGCTGTATCATTAATTTTATAAACAAATTTATTAAACAAATCCGACAAATTATTTGTTTCATAATTAATTTATTATATTTTTGAATTAATTTAATTTTGAACAGTTATACGTAGATAAAGCTTTTAATTCTGAAATTATAAGCAAAATCGAATAATACTGAATATACACAAATTATGCTTATAATTTAAATTTGGAGAAAAAATCGAATGCGATTGACTCCAGTTACAAAATTTCCAAAGGATGACAAAAGACCAATGTCACTCTCTCGCCTTCAAGTAGTTTCGATGCAAGAATCTCCGTTCTCAGACTCTCCGTTCAGTTGATGAGCCGAGACTTCGAACGAAACTCCGATGGAGACTCAACTAAATGAACATACATAATAGGAGAAGTATAAACATAAACATAATCGCCGAGGACTTTTGGAAGAGATTACTGCAGTTTCATGACAAAAAATGATGATCGGCAGGGGAAACTGAACGGGTAAGTCAGTGCGAGCTGTCGTACGATTCGGATGGAACTGCAACTTTTCTGAATATACGATTTTATAATTATTCCTTACATTCCTTATAATTATTCCATGTTGTACAACTATCTTCGCCATTCTATTAAACTTCAATTATTATGATTAGACGATGAAATATTAGGATTTCTCGAATTTCTATCATTAATCTATATTAACATTATAGACGCAGATTTTAATGGATTTCTTAACTCATTAATATCTCAAAAACTAGCAGAAGCTAAAATTTTATATTTGCAACGTTCCTCTATAGTCACGCGATCCTCTATAGTCTCCGCGACCTGTTGGAATTACAGTCCAATCAGCTGAATCTCAGGACAAAATATTGTTTCAATAGATCTGCTCTCTTCCTCTGAGGTGTTGGCTGAATTCGGGAATTTAACTACTCAGAAGATAATTGTACGATGCCTCACGCATAAAAGACAACGAAAGACAGAAAATGGTATAGAAATTAGATAAAGATTACATGGTGACAGTGTTCCCAGCCGATTGCTGTTGTCCGGAGACGGATGTTTATACGTATGTATATGGAAGTGTATATGGATATACAGGGTGTTCATAAAGTATCTTTACAATTTTAAAAATTTATTACAAAGACAAATGAAAAGACAGATATGTAGAAACTATTACAAAATGAAACATATGTATTTAAGTTTTCTTCACCTCATTTAGTACACTTCTATATGGGCTCTATTAGTTGCATGAAGCACATCAAGGCGGTACTCGATTTCTTACACGATCATGTTTTCCTCAGATGTTCTTAGTCGTTCACTCCTCCCTTTATCGAACACTATCCGTGTCTCCATAAATTTCTTCATCACGAATTGGTGGATCTCTTCCATACTTAATTCTGAAGTTTCGCTGAGTTTGCAAATCCGATTTGGTTTCAATACGGCATGATACATACTATGCCTTCTCTTGAGGTATAGCCACTTTGTGAGGGATTCATTTAACAGTAATTTATTGATTTTTTTCTGAAATGCAATGTGATAAGAACCCTGTTAACCGAATACATAGAAGAAATCTGATGAAAATATCCCATAAATTGTCTTTGTAATAAAATTTTGAAACTTTAAAGAGAATTTATGGACACTTTGTACTTGTGCTTATTGAAAGTTGCATTTATGTGTGCTTTTGTTTATTCTAGACGGTCGAATTAGGCCCGATGCAGAGACGAATGGTCTGAGGGCGGCGGTGCTTTGGAATAACAGAAGCATAAATTTCTTTTATTTCATAAAAAGAGGGATAAGAGAATATTATGTACATTTCTGTTCTTTCAAAAGAATCGCTGTTGCGATGATTTGCCACAAATCGGTTGTCTGCATCGGGCCTAAGCTGCTAATTGCTTGTTCTTATTTTATATAATGTATATGATATATATAATAGAGAGGCTTAGTAAAATTGAAAGATCTTCCAAAAAGAGAATTTTCGAAGCCAAAATTTTGTATTCTTAGCGTTTCACGCTCTTCAAATTTTATCTTGATGGCTACTTGAAACTAAATGAATATATGGTTGTCAATCACAGTAGCAAATAGTAATAATTTTAGAAAGTAATTTAATTAGTTAAAAATTGCTTATAGAAACGATGACGTATAAATAATTATATACTTAAAGTGTGAATTAAAATTAAAACACATTTTAAGTATATAATTGTTATAATTATAGGTAGAGCTCTTTGTGACATATACATAGATGAATAATATAAAACGGAATAATTTTCTTGATTTTCACGGAACTGATCTCTTATAATGTAATCTGGAAGCATAGACGAATTATATGTATTTATACTCCGGCGTCTGTGCTATAACACTTCTGCAATCTAACGCATCGAGTTAACGACTCATGTATTTTTGTATTTTTGGTTTCTTGTATGTTAGCACAGAAGCCAGAAAACAAGCATATTATCGTAATGATAGCTTCTAGTCATTCTATGCCATCACTTTTGCTCTCTGTCACTTTGCTAATTCAATACAAAAAATAGCACAACAATAGCCCACATTAAGCCGGCGAACCCGTGAAACATGCACTTTATAAATTTAATGTATTTCGGAATTACTTTCGGCAGGGTTAGAGCGTTTGGTCCCACTTCAAGAAAAATTAGATATTTAGTTTTATGCATAACTGTTTTAAAAGAATCGTGTGGTCTTGAGTTATCTTTATTGAAGGTTTCTGATTTTAATCAGTTTTTGCTACTGATTTAGCCGACTTGTGTAATATCTTACCCGCTGTGTAGATGATTTTGAAATACATAAAATCCAACGCGTTAGACACAATGTCGTCCTGTCTCTGAGAAATTTGTTTTCGTTATTCATATTTTTTTAATGGCAGAAATCTTCATGGCTTGCTTGTGCCACGAAAATGCATCAGTTTTTAATTGTTGAAACTGTTGATCTGTTGTATGTTCTGAAATGTTTCAGGAAACATTTTTACAAGACAAACATGCAATTATGCATTCGGACGTGAAAGCAAGATGTATCCTTGTAAACAGTGCTGGAGAAATCAAAATTTGCGATTTTGGTGTTTCCGGGCAATTAATCGATTTCATCGTTCGTAGGAACTAATAGTTACATGTCGATAAGGATTGTAACTGTGTTGTTATTTCAATTGTACTAGATACAATGTGTAATAAAAATGTTTGCGTTTCTAGCCAGAAAGACTTCAGGGCACATATTACTCTGTGATATTTGGTCCTTAGGACTATCACTTGTGGAAATGGCGAAAAGAATGAACTCAGTTTCACCTCCGGATAAGAAACTTTAGCTGCGATATTTAGTACTTCACCAGGTAAACTACTGAGAATAATACTAATAACATCTCTACTCCAACGCAATCGCCTGTGTAGTTTATTTCCTTTCTTCATCATATGAATTGTTTTATTCAATTTATTCTTCTTCTTTATATGTATATATATTTTTATAGATATCCCAATCCATTTTTTATAGGCATTCCAAAACCAATGGCCATACATGAATTGTTGGATTATATTGTGAATGTTGCCCGCTGATATCTTCAGCAATGCTTTCACAGATTTCGTGGATCCTTGCTTGAAAAAATATCCCGCCGAAAGAGCAGATTTAAAAAACATTAATGGTGTGTCTTCAACTTTGTTCATTTAAATGAATTAATTTTTACTCTTATATTTTTCTTAAATTCTTTCAGAATCACGAGTGGATAAAGAAAGCTGAGAAAGTTTGAAAATGTAAACATCTGGTTGAATATGTCGTACAATGGATTTAAACTCTAATTCGTTTAGCGAACGTACAATCTTGAATAAATGTCTCTCTTGCATACTTGACTACCTACATACGCCTTTAGTACTCTTAAATGAATTTTCACTTCTTTTCGTTCGATTAATATAAACGAACAGTGACGTTTGTAAACTTCGTTCCTCTTTTAAACATTACCATAATCCGTGAAACGGAGATCTTTCGCGACTTTGGGAACAAAACTTATTGACTAGAATCTACGATTTTCTTCTACTATATTTCATATAGCATTTCTCAGTAATTCAAACCGTTTGAGCAACAGCATTTATAGAATAGAACTTAAGAATTTTAACGTGCTTTTTCAATATGCGTATTGCTGATTTATTGTTCTTTTAAATAATTATATTTAGTTATTTGAATGCGTAAGCTACTAGATAAGATAATGAATTGAGTAAGACATTAAATTATTGTCAATAATACGATACAGTTTGGTTTTTAAGCCGTATTAACAATTGTATCAAAATATGGTTGAATAAATGTACAATCACCTTTGATGTATGTACGATTATTGTGAAATTCAGAAAGATTTTATGAATTATTATGTAACTGCATGAGATACGTCACTGGATCTTTATGTCATTTCAAGCGTATTTCGAATCTTTATCCTATGATTCAATTGAAAGTATGCATGACAAACGATTATCCTTATAAGTTCAACGTTATTGTATACTCATGGCAAGTTGTGTTTTCTATAATATCAGAATACATATGAGCATTGGATTTATGAGGATATAATTTGAAGAAGTGTTAATGTTATACGCCCTATGTGTTATACGGCCTACGTATCATATGCCCAACGATTAGGAGTAACTCCACTATTTTCAAAACTGTGATAATGAAATAAAAGATATAAATATAGCCCATATAAAAGATATAAAAGATAGCTCAAAAAATAAAGAAATCAGTCAGTCTTTGAAACCTTGAACTTGCGTCTTCATTCTGTCCGGCCTTGTCGCGTATTTATTAATTTTTTTTTTCTTTTTAGGAACTTAACCGGACTCCCACCATGTCATTAACTAGACATTCGTAGAGCAGTATTCACAGCATAATAAAAGAAAAGACTTTCGCTCTAGCATTGTGAGAATAGCATAATATTTTTCATGAAACATCAGCGACACAATTTCAAATATTGTGGTTAAATAAAACAGTATTAATCTAATAGAACTTTTTATATTTCTATTATTTCGAAGAATTCTAGATCTCTTGGAGTTAATAACGATGACGAAGTAGCATACTGTTGTGTAAATGATATATCTTATCGAGAATAATATTTAATGTAAATATTGTATAACATGGCAACAATAATTATGAAATATTATTTTATTAAGCATTAATCTTTCAGGTCATAAAGAACATTTAGGAAACGACAAACAAATTTTTAGATATTTTACCTCTTTTCGCAACAATGTATGTTAAATCCATATATTTTTAAAAATCGTTTATCGTATTTTTCCATATATATATATATATATATATATATATATATATATATATAATATATACATACATACATAAATACGTACATATATATATACATATATATACATATATATATATATATATATATATATATATGTGTGTGTGTGTGTGTGTGTATATATCGCGGTCTGAGATGTTACACTTCATAAATGAAATTGACAACATTTAATGCGGATCCACGTATTCACATGATAATGAATATATACGATTGTATGTACTATATAGCTTTCTTTTGCAATTTTTACGAACTGTGTTTCAAAGGCCATTCTTCTAACACACATTTTAATAATTTTGTAATTAAAAGATGCCAATAATTTTTACTGCATCTGTAATTAAGGAGAAACACTATAACAAATTTTGAAGTTTCCTTAATCTTTATTCGAACAGAAGCGTTCACCCGCAAATCATTGATACTTTCCTGTTGCTACGATTCATTAGTTATTTCTCTTAATCGAACAACATTTGGTCCGTAATAGATAGGTATTTAAGAATAAATATAGTCGCTTACCATAGTAATGCGTTGATAAATAATGTATATATGTACATACACACTATAATGGCAGTATAAGCATCCTTATTCTCTATTCTATGTAAATTGTATGCGCATTACAATCTTCTGTTTCCTGTCGAAAGTGTTGCATTGAAATTATTAATTTAAAAGAAAATAGTAAGGAATTATCCGTTATACGTGGATGGAAGTTCTAGCTACAATGTATTAGTCCCTTCAGTTATTTATGTTTGCCTAGCCATTATTTTACATATACGCGATCGCGTAGGTCTAGCTTTTTTTCGATTTATCTTAAAAAAATAACGGATTGTACTACGAGCGCATTGTTATGTTTGCAAGCACAGTGAGAATATCCACTCATGTACCTAAGCGTAAGACGCCCAAAAATTAATCTTGCGTGTTACGTTTGTATGTTCTATAACAATGTGCGTAATCCTATTTATCGTAAACAGAAAGACAGATTTTTTTCGATAAAAGTTCTGTTTATAAAATTATGTAAGATACTAATAATACAGCCATAAAAAAAATTCTATTCACTGAACAGTAAATTGAAAAACAGTTCAATTGTCAAAGAGGTATATAATTACTTTTGATACATATTCAAAATATTCCTTGTCGCAAATTTGTGCATAATAATTACCGCTATATCGATTCATTGTCTAAATGTTGTAATTATTCAAAAAAAGAAATTTATCCAATATTGAAGCATCCGGACATTAATAAAGTATACCTACATATATTTATAAAAATATAAATTTATCTCGTATCATACAAAGTATTAAAATATTCGTTGTTATTAACACTAATTTGATTTAGATAGAACTGAGATGGTACAGTATTTTAATTTAGGTAGGACACAGACAGTACAGTATTTCGATTTAGACAGGATTTTATATTCTCGCTTTACCTGTGATGGGAAAATTTTGTAGTCTGTCAAAATTTAATTATTGTTTCAATGGTAACACTACTTATTATAGTATAAAATAGTAATAATTCGTTTGCACAAGAAAAAGATCGCACTACTATCTATCATGCCTCTTTTTTCGTTTCGTGAATTTTTTGCAAAACGATTGAAGTTTGTCTACTGACATAGGTACTATCAGATTTCTCTAATGTTATTGCAAATAAACATGTCAAACTGAGTCAAAGTTATTCTCATTTTTTTCAACACTTTCAACTGTTTCATTAACATATTTCGCATATACTACGTATAAAAAAATTACACGATAGATGTTTACAGTACAAGTGGAAATGTTACAATGCGATTACTACTTGTAAAAATAGTGATACTTTATCAAATAAAAGTAGAAAGATCCACTGACGTATTGCCTATAATATTATTGTTGTTTCAACTGACCGTAAGAGTGGCAGTCTTCTCTAGTGATTTATTAGTAATGTATTGACATTTGGATAAATTAGCAGCCTCAATTTCGGCGCAGACTCGATAACATTAATCATTATTCTATGCGTAAATCTCGAATCGCGACAGTTTAGTCTTTTCAAATTAGATGCCTTCCATAAATTTATGTTCGTCACTAATCGCAAGTAGTTCATTATTGACACTTCCAATTTGGGAAGAGTTGCTATAGTGGCTACGCCTGCGTTTATAACAAAAAAACATTCTGCAACAGACAAGAAATTAAGCAAATTATACATGTGAATTACTTCCGTGTGATGCCCGACATACTGAAAATGTCTAGATGTGTGAGACGCAGGCATTTCGATGCCAGAATGGAAAGAAATTTATCCGTAACTATAGTGTTCGTACTGATTCTCAAAACTTCAAGACTGGTTAATTGAATAATATATAACATGTCATCCAATTGTGAATCTGATCAATATGCAATATGAGAGACTTTTAATGTTTTTCAATTCGTACAATGTGTGCCGGTATCCCGAATAACTGGATGTACAATCATATTTATTTATTGTGAGCGTTCTTAAGCTTCGTAGATTCGCAATTGCCTGAAAAATATTAATTACTCGATCTAGCTTCTTGGAAGGCGGTTAAAATAAACTGAAAGTTTCACCTCCGACAAAGAGTGTTCTTGAAGATAGATACAAGTGTCTAGAACGATTTCTTCTATTGTTTCCATTGGTAAACACTGCAATAAGCACTTTTGGGATGTTGGAGTATTAGAGGCTTTAAAATATTGTAACGTTGGATGCATTTTGAATAATTTCTGTAGATCTGTTTCGCAAATGTAAGTGGTAGAACCGAGGCTAAATCTTGTAATACCATGGCAGTTACTGGTGAGCGAATTGATACCAGCCCGCGAAACGCGAAGACCAATGATTATTTGTAAATTACAGCACAATTTTCGATAGTGAAATGATTGTTACTGTATTTTGATGTAATTTGATGTAAATGATACGACACTAAAGATAGATTTACTTCATTTAAATAGCACATCGGAATAATATTTCACGAATGATACATATACTAATTTCTCTTTCGTTTGTGCCAGATAAAAAGCTCCACATAGAACATGATAAATCCAGTCGTTTTACACTACACCAGAATTGTTGACTCAATGCTTTCCATCTCTTGCACACCACAATTATTGAAAAATTCTGCGTACACTTATATACATGAGTATCCAATTTATATATTTTAAAACAATATCATACTGTGAGGAAAAAATGTATATATTTACCTCTTTCTAATCTGATCCTACATATGATTGGCAATTTATGAAAAATGTGTGTCAGACAGTCGTCACTTAAAAGGATATTCTGGTAACCCAGTTTAAAGAAATCAATGTTTTTTTACATTTTCTCAAAGTATATGCTTTCGAAAATGTCTATGTAGAATAATTTATTCGTAAAATTAACAAAATTATACATAGATGTTTAAAGGAAACGGTGTACTGCTTGCAACGTAAGTATGAATGTTTTTGTACAATGAGTAACAAAAATTTAAAATATGTTTTTCTTAAAAAATATTTTATTTTATAACATTATTATTTATATTATTATTTATTTAATATATAATATTATATTTTTGGTACTGCTCCATTGAATGTAAGTATGAATATTTTTGTACAACGGGTAACAAGAAAAACGCAAGAAAAATCGATATTTTAATTTCAAAATGCTGTCATTTTTTAAATTTTAGAAATTTTGCTCTGTCTGTGGTTCATACAATAGCCATATTTATACTAATTAAGGTGCATTTTGGTTTTTTAACTTCAAACAAGTGGACCGGAATCACGTCAGCTCGTTTTTAAAAACCTGCTTTATCTAACACTATATAATTTCCAAAAAAAAAATTGTAAATACTCCCTAAGTATGAATAAATCTGTGTGCGAAAACTGCATGCCAAAATGTAATCATTTTATTACATTATACATTTAAAATGTATCATGGTTTCTTCAGAAAAAAATCCTAAAGAAGTCGATTTTTTCAAGCCGGATTACCAGAATACCCCGTTAATATCTGAATACTAATGTCATTTTCTACATAATGCAGACTGTGTATAACATCATTTAACACTTTGTTAGATTTTGATTTATGTTCTTTTACGTTGTAATATACTTTGTACTGTTTGGTTGATCCCAAGGATCAGCTGCCACAATTTTTAAATCTCTATTGTGCAATGTTATTCCTTTATCGTATCTGGCTCTATAAATAATCGTATAATGTCAAAAGTATGGTTTTCTTATCTATAGTTACATCTCCACATTTATTTATATTAAAATTTACATCATAGCTGCATCTACACTACTAAACATAACAAATGCATAGTTATTATTTCTTGGATTCCTTTGTAAGAGGCAACTCTCAACTTCTCCATACTTGGAAAATAATTTTACAAGAACTTTGAATGTTGTCTGAGAAAGAGCAGTGTGCTGTTAGATTTACATGCTCAAAGAAAATATTGTATAGTACATATATGTGTGATATGGGTATATTCTGGGAAAGAGAACTTTCTCCAGTGCCTAACAATGGTAGCCAGATGTCCCAAATGGCGTACCATGCACAGTAGAAAAAGTTAGGCCGGGGGCTGGAAAGTTTATGGGTAGCCCTCCAGGCCTAGCATTTACGATATTAAAGGTATGGATGCGTTTGTGTGTATGTGTGCATGAATGACGAATTTTTATGCAGATGAAGAAGAAGGCAATGAGTTTCGAGCAGTCAGAGAAAACAGAGTGAGTTGATAGTTGCGAGAGTGAGGTGCGAGCCGTAAAAGCGAAAAGACAGAGAGTTGTAAGTTTTGAGTGAGCAAAGATTGTAGGCGTAGCAATTAAAAGAAAATAATATAAAACGTCATCTTATAATCATCATTAAACGAAATTTCGTAATTTTAACTTTATTAAGCAACCAAATTACTACAATTACTAAATTTACCAAAATTACTACAAATTGGGGTCTCAAGTCGGGATTCCTACATATGTACTAACATTCGTTGCTAAGTTACTGACAAATAATTTTCTAATTGGCACACCATCTTCGGTAACAGATCGGGAAAAGTGGAATTCCTACAATAAATGAATGAAAAATATAAAGAATACGGCAACGTCGCAGCACATGAATTTACCAAAGAATTCATATTTTATTACTGGTCTTTTTCATGACGTGACCGCATTGACTTTTTCTCCTTCATTGTATACCACAATGTAATACTATGTGACCAATGTTTTGTCTTGTCCCAAATGTTGAGGGTCACTTGAGCCTATTATCATTTTCGTAACAAATTCTGCCGTATTGACTTGGACAAGTATTACACTACAGCGCTGTTGGTGATATAAATTAAAATTAAAAAATATGGACAGTGTTTCCACATACAAAATTGTTTATTGAATTGAATTCGTGACACTTTATTACGAGCAATATACATATATATATACATGTGCTGTGCGCCTAGCGTCGAAGTACTTGCGGTGTTTGACGTTAAGGTAACAGAGTGCGGAACACCGCTAGGATGGGTAACCATCCAGCCTAGCGGGTAGTTATAACAACAAGCGTCTGGGTTATAAGGGGTCGTTGCCATTGTCACGGGACTATTACCATGGTAACGTTAAGGAATTTTAATACTTTAGAGTTTAGATATTCTAATATTCTAAGTGTAACACCTTTAATATCAAATACAATCACGTATGATTATAACAACGAAGGGGCACAAACTAAAGATGTAGATTTGGCGAGAAGGCGAGCAAAGATGCTTTTTATTCATCGTTTAGCGTGAGTATATATAGGACTTTATGAGGTAGAGAAGGGATATCATGTATTTGGAAAACATCTGTTGATTGCTTGAGTTGGCTTCTGAATCAATAGTGGACCTTGACTGAATTTGGGTGATAATGCTGATACTTGGGCTTCTGAGTCAGTAGTGGACCTTGGCTGGATTTGGATCATAGGACTGTTCAGTGAACATCTGCTGATTTCTTGGGTTGGCTTCTGAGTCAGTGATGGACCTTGACTGAATTGAGGTAATAAGGCTGTCTTCACACCATCAACTCCACTGATGAGTCTAGGCAGCGACCCTGAGACGAAACGCATTATCTTCACTTTTCTCACCTTACCCAAATCTTTCCGTTCCTAGGTTCCTTCATTCATCATTTCATTAACCCTTCACGTGTAATGATCATAATAAATAAATGCAAATTAAGCATACGTTGTTTAAGAAGCTCATCATCATCGTATAATGATTTTTCATAAAAGTAAATTGTTTTTCAGTGGATTTTTACGATTTTTGTATCTACGGTTGAATGTTTCCTATTTTAAATAGAAAAATATTAAGGCACAAAAAATATTGTCGAAAAAAATATTTTTGAGAAATGCTTCAAATTTTATACAGAATACTTTTAAATAGAAACGTTTGTTGTATTTTTGCTCTTATGAAGAAAATGTTCGTGATAATGTTTTAAGGTGCATACTTGTTTAAAGTGAAAAGAATTGTTATCAAGGGCATTTTAAAGTGAAAATAATGGAACTTGTATCTTTATCGATATTTTTATAAGGCATCAAAATTGAAGTGTAATCATCTGATTAACTATTTCGTTCCAATCATTTATCTAGACAAGTTTCTCCGGAACGAAAGTTTATTAAAGATGTTGAATTTTATGTCAGAATTAGTACGGATATCTATTGCAATAAAACGAACACAATGATCTAGCATTCATTGTACGAGAATTAATTAAAAATATAAAATAGATTTGTAGAATAATTTTGTAAGATAAATTATATAATTGACGTATACTCGAAGAAGTTGTGATTCGTCGAAGTCATTCGAGGGCTCACCCGTTTGATCTTTCCTGCTGATAACCGTTTTGTTTGACACGAGCAACAGCTGCTTCTAGAAAGTGCAGACCTTGGCATGTGGTTCTCCTACCACGTCGATTCTACAGTATACTACGGAATTTCTTTACAATTTTGTAAAAATTTAATGACATACTTTAATATACTTTATTGAAATTTTATACGAATTCAAAGTGATATATTCTCATTAAGTATTGCTCATTCTCATTCCCTTTCTGTTGCTTTCGTCAGGATTATTTATTATTTATTTATAATTAAGTGTTTAGGATCACATCCACCTTCTCGGGTTATTAGTGACAACGATAGATTTTATCACAGGACTATCGCTATAACTGATATGATCCTATATCTTTCAGAAAGTCTCCGACTTCTTTCCCGGGTTTCTTCTCCTTACAGCATTTTAAATGGTTCCGTAAGATTGTGCTGATTCCTTATATCTTCGTATTTGGGACAAGCTAGATATGTGTTAATGTGTGTTCAATGGAATTAGGTAGATTGCATGTGTCACAAATGTTTGGTTCTGTGTTCGTTTTTCTGTTTGTGTTCTGATTTTTTTTTTCAGCCGTAAATCTGAGCTGGTGTCACATACACTATTTCGAAGTTTGTGTAGCTTGGTAGATTTTGCATTTTTTCAAATTTCACCCCATAATTTTATTATCACGTTGATGAACTACTTTCGGAGATTTTTGTAGAATGTGGGTTCACGATTTACGGAGCATGCGGTGGAACTAGCTAATTTTGCTGTTGAATCGGTACCGTCATATCCTTTGATGTCTGGGAGTCATGAGAATACGACATGTGCTGGAATTCAGGAGAATAAGACTTCTCCATTTATGTGTGCAGATTTGAAATTTATTTCGATAATATTTCCTTTGATTTTGATGCATCGGTATAAATTTGTTTATGGCTTGGATGGTTAGTTAGAAGGTTAAGTCAGTAGCTTCCTGTATGTTTCAAAAGCTGTCTTATAGAGGGAGTGATTATTGTCCACGGAGGAAGTTAGTATTGTCTTTTTCGCAGGGTTGGAAGCATCTCTATCTTCCAATACCTTGGAGGTATTTTATGAGTCGAATATTTAAAGGTTTTGGTAGGTTGGGCTTTTTTATAAAATCTTCGACCAGGGTGTCGGTTATTATCTTGTAAGCAGAATTTGACGGTGTTGAGTGTTACGATGCTGCATAAGATGGACTTAATTGCTGTTTTCTGATTTCTAATGGTGGCAAATTTGCTTGGTATAGAATTGCAGTTACTGGACTTGTACAGCATGCCCCTAGCTCCTGCGTTGTGTACTCCTGGTTTTAATATTTTTAGCGTACTAGGATTGGCGGAGCAATATACAATTGCTCCATATCCTCGAGTTCCGATAGCTCTAAAGCTTTGTATGATTTAATTAGAGCTTGAAATTCGCCAATTTTTTGATTCTGCAGCACTCTGTTTTGAGAGTTTTCAGGGATAAACTTCAAGCATATCTTATATCTAGGATTTTATCATGTCTTAAGGATTTTGGATTGTTCTCGTGATTGTTGTTGTCCTAAGTACAGTTGCAATTTATGATTCTGTATTTCCCTTTCTCTTGAGAAAATGGTAATGGTAGTTTACTTTCTAGAACATTAATACCAGTCTGTTGGGCATAACATGGGAGTATGTTTAGGTAGTTTTGGAATATTTGTTGACTTGTTCTTTCCGGTAATGAAAAATATACAGTCATCGGCGAATAAGATATATCTTATTTGACTGGTTTGGGGAAAACTCCTGTAATATTCTCTAAAGTCACTAGAAATAAGGTTACGCTTAGCATTTATTCTTGCGGCACGTCATTTCAGATTTCTGTTTTATTTGAAATTTTTTACCATTAAGTGGATTTAGATAGAGCTATTTTTTAGGAAGTTAGCTATGAATTTAAACGTATTACCTTTTATGTTCCACTGCTGAAATCGTTGGAAAATTCGGTATCTCATATTGTATGCCTTTCCGATGTTCAAACATACTGCTGTTAGGTGTTGTTTCTTGAGGAAGGCTTCGCAAATATTTGAGTTAAGTTTAATGAGATTGTCGATTGCGGAGCGATATCTTCTAAATCCGTTTTAGTTTCTTTCTAGTAGATTGTTGGTTTCTAGATACGTTGCAGTTTTTTCTTTAGTATTTTTTCTAACAATTTACATAGACAGCATGTGAGAGCCATAAGTCTGTAACTGTCTGGGTGGAGTTTGTTTTTGGGTTTTAATATAGAGACTACTATTGCTTCCTGTCACTTATTTGAGAAACACTGTTTGACCATATGCAGTTATAAATTCCTAACAGATAAAATAATCCAGATTTTGATAGTTTTTGTATAAATTGTTGAGTACATTGTCTGGTCCTGGGCTAGAGTTCCTTTTCAGAGTTAATTTTTATGGCTAGTTTCAGTTCGCTCGTAGTTTCTGAACTGAGAGGATTATGATTTTCTGGTATGTACTGACTTCATAGCTTCTTGATTGTTCTACATTTGTCTTGATTTGGAGAAAGTTGGATTCAAAGTTTTCATTACTCGAGTTATTTGCAAAGGTATCGGCTAGTCGGTTCGCTACTTCCGTGGAATCTGTGCTAATTTTGTTTTGGGAGTTTCCTGTATCACCGAATCACCACCATATTTTACTGTTGGTTGTAAAATTAAATAATTATGAATATCCATTTCCTTATTCGATTTCTTCCACACATAATGTTGACCATCAGATCCAAATACATTAAATTTACTTTCATCAGAGAAAATGACTGTGTTCCAAAACTCATTATCTT
Source organism: Tetragonisca angustula (assembly GCA_036937485.2). Lineage (NCBI taxonomy): Eukaryota > Metazoa > Arthropoda > Insecta > Hymenoptera > Apidae > Tetragonisca > Tetragonisca angustula. The sequence goes on from JAWNGG020000268.1 coordinate 121,685, forward strand.
TACTTTCATATTCTTGTGCAAATTTTAATCGTTAGTTCTATCGGTCTTGCAAATGAATGGCTTTTTCCTTGCTACTCTACCATGAAAATTATTTTTTCGGAGTATTCTGCGACATTATTCGGGATATACATTTTTTCCAAAATAATTATTAATCATTAGAGCAAGTTTTGGTGCCGAAATTTTCAGATCCTTTTTTATATTACGAAGAACAATCTTTTGTTCTTTTGCACTTAATTTATTCGGTTGATCTGTACGTTGTTAGTTCGCTACTGTATCTTCAGTTTTAGATTTTTTTATAATATAGTGCACTGTTGACACACTTCTGCCCACACATTCAGCAATTTGCCTATAAGATTTTCCGTCTGTGTGCATTTTTAGCACAATCTGTCTGATTGCTGCTATAAGATGATACTTTATATTAACTTCGCACTAATTTGGAATGTGTTAGAAATAATGCACCGGAATAGAAGTATACGTGGAGTTCATTCATTACGTGAAAGGCATGACTAAAGTTATCATCTTTAAATTAAGTATGTCCCTTTACGCATTATTCATAGTAGTCACCGAAAATCACTAGGTTCTAGAGAATTACATATTTACATACTTGTATTTATGTATTTACTTATTGTTCTCAAAGTTCTTGTAATGAAGGATCTTCCTTAATATTTCCATTTTTGTTTGGAAAGTAATTTCATAATTATAATAATCTTAATGTTTATTCTGCTCAGCAACATTATAATACTGATATGATTTTAGAATCAAGTTTAGTCCATGACTTTAAACGTTTGACGATTGCTCAACAATGTGTAAAGAACCTTACAACTTAAAGTGCAATAAAGACTATACAGAAGAAATGTTGTTTGCTGTTGCTTTTGTTTGCAGAAATTCTAAATTCTCTAGTAATTTTTTTGTAGAATTCCAAGGCAATTTGACAATCGCTTATCTAAACACTGCGTCAGTCGAATAGTAAACGTGTCTGAAAACCAGAAATAATTAATTCATCTATTTTTGGTTAAATGACTTGGTCGCTTTAACTGCACAGATATGTTTTAACTGTATTACACAAAATTATATTAATTAAATACGCCCTCTCTTAATATGTACGTTACTTGAACTATTTTTTATAAGTACAATTTTAAATTTAATTATTTACGTATTCTTGGAATCTACTTATTAAATTTTTGGACACTTTAAAATCATCGGTAGCAGCAGTTATAGTTATCTACTTCTTTGATTTCACGCAAAACTTCTCTAATGTGTCCATTAAAGATACTCGATCTTTGTATATTCCGAATATTCCTAAATTTTAGATACTTAGGCCACATAAATGTACTCTTTTTTGTCTTCGAGTAGACATAAGTATCGTGTTTTCTGTAAATTTCCAATAGTAATCTAGTACCAAATTTTGATTCCAGAATAGTTTCACTACCTATATACATGCATACTAATTTATATTTTGTATTTTGATTGTATATTATAAAAATATAATAATTGTGACTGTTTTAGATAAGTGAAGATTTTTTTAGGTGCCAGAAAGGATAAATTGTATTTTGGACGACATTTAAATCCATCGATTACAATCAAACACAATTGCAAATGTTTATGTTGCAGTAAGGAACTCATAATCACTATTGTATATTGGAAAATTTAAAACAAAAGTCTCAGGACTGACAGACTAATATTCAAAATATTTCATCTCGCAATTATAAGTTATTCAACAACAATTCGCAGTTAATATGTCAGTTTTGTCAATTAACTTCTACAATGACATCACTTGGAATATATACAAGGCACATTAAGCAGTAAATGCAATTATTTCCAGAACTCTTCGTTATTGAAAAAATGTTTTTTACCAAACTTGTTTTGTTTTTTTAAAGAAGAAATAATCTACTGCTATTAGTTGCTATTTGTTTGTACTTAGACGCATGAGTTAACTTTATTTTCTTAAATGAAATTGTATAATTTTTCACACATTGCATCCTGATATTCTCTATAAAAAGAAGTAATAATTTAAAACATATATTGAAAAACTATCTCGTTTAGGAGATATTTTAACTTTAATTTTGTAAAATCAATATATGATGGAAGAGGAAGGACAAGAGAAGTATTTTTGTATTCATAGTGTTCTCGTCTTTAGATAGATTTCAATTAAAAGTAAAGTTAAAATATCTTTTAAACTAATAATTTTAAACTTACGTGAGTCGATATTTTTTCATATAGAATATCGAGCTGTACCTATTGATTCGATGAATCAAAAAATATATATAATCATAAAATATAATAACGATGAAATCTTTAACAAAAATCACTTGTTAAAAAAGAAAAAATATTACACACATCAAAGAATGTTGTCCTCCAAACCATGCAAATTTCGTACAAAAAATTTTTTTGTATAACGCAAATCTTGGAAGTTATTCGAGGTGAGCACATATCGCGCAGTACTTTGGGTAGCATATAGTATATTATATTCTTTTTTTACGTACAAAAGAAATTGGAGTGTAAATCGATCATCGGCCAGATTACTCGTTTCTAAAGTGGAGAAAATGACTTGCCATAAATATGACTATATTAAATTATAAACGATAATATATTTCTGTTCCCACAGATATTTATAATTAAAAAAAAACAAATTATGAATAAAAATTTAAGAAAGCTAAGGTGAAATATGTCCTATATTAAAAAAATGTACTTAAATAATTATTTGGAAAATATTGGAATCATTTTGAATCACATTGAGTACTAAATGACATCCAATTCCAACGAACTCGATTAATAAATATTTAGTAAACATCTCATTTTTTAGACATGTATCTAAAGATTAACAAATTTTTTATTAATAAACTGATAAAACTAACATATCGTTTTCCCAAAAGGAATTTTAGCCATTAGATATTAATTCTATCCCTCAGACGGATGACGAACCACACTTCTCATGTTTACAAGTGCAGTTGAAAAGAAAAAAAATATAATGAATATATAATGACAAATTGATATTAAAAATGTAATAATGTTTTCTAAAATTTATACGTCAATCACAAAAATATGAAAAGGTCAAATATACCTTTTTACGTATCAGGATTGGAAAGTCGATTGAAATCCGTCTCAAACGTATTACGCAACATTTCTTACATATCCGTAACAGCAAATTAGAAGTAAAATAATATAATAGAATTATGAATTGCAAGTGTCGCAAGATGCGTCAAAAAGTTGCTAAAATCTCTTAATCTTAATTTGCTTTTACATGTCTATTTTATTTATTATTCGGTGCTTCTGTTATATATGTATCTAAGTACGTACCTATATTCCATATTTTTAAACTCCCCATCTTTTAGGAAGATTGTTAACGATTACCGGCTCAAACCAACGTACTCAGCCAATGTTCCGGGTAAAACTGTGGCCTGCCTTACGTATAACAATCGCTCAAGCGTCGAAATGTCCGATTTATATCAAGAATATATCAACAAACAATTCTGCAGATACACCATGCCGCTAACTGTAAGTATCTCAACACAAATCAAAAGAACATAATCAATTAAGGTTCGAGTGCTTATATCCTAACACGTTATGAATCACGAATATCATATGCATGAAAATATTTTTCAATATTGTTCGAATGATCTTCATGCCAATAGAGAGGCTGTTAGGAATGTGGCAATATTTAACATGAGTTTATTCTAAACTTAATCCACTGTTTAGAATTATATAAGGTACCCCGAAGGCATTACGTTCAGATACAACAGAGTCCCATATATTTACTTACACTTATTAACAACCAATAGTCGCAGTTGGTATATAGGAAACCGCATTTCTCTTAGCCACCGTTCATGTGGATGCCTTGCCTGCATATGCGTAGTCTAGGTTTGCTGTTGCGGTTTTGTTTGTGTCCGATGGTATGTTCTCTTCTCTGAGCGGGGGGCTTTTGATTTTCGCCTGAAATCTTTGTTTGATATGTTATTACGCACACATTCGTTCACGAATCATTGCAAATGAGAAGGCTTGCTCAACTTCCTTGCTCGGAGGTCGGGAACTGGAAGCCATCCCCACAGCGCTTTCTTTTTTTTGCTTTTTTTTTGCCTTAGCCTACGTTGTCTTCTTGCACTGCTTGGGATAGTGTTACTATATTATCTGCATTTAACACGGTCTTATACATTATTTTTTACTTGATTATTGCGGCGGTATGGTTTAATTTGTGTTTGGGGTAGCAGGAAAATTTTCAAAAAAACCTGCTTTTCTTGTTGAGTTCATCTTGTGTGCAGTGTGTTAGACGAGTTATGCGCGTTTTGGGTTTTATTTTGTGGCTTATTGTTGATATCATAGTTTCTAGTCTTTCTAATTATCGGGTTACGGTGTTTAGTGTTGTAAACTGCTTGCGTTGAGTTCCTAATATATTTCTAAGTGCTCTGTATGTTGACTGTATAATGTAGTTCTCTAATTGGCGTGTCCTATATTTTATTCGAAATAATGCGGAGAAATTTGTTCTGTATTTTTTGTGTTAATCTGAGTTTTAGATGTTACTACCAGGTTTGGGTATCCGTAGATATGATTGGTCTGACGCATATTTTGTATAGGTTGAGTTTCATGGCGACTTTTAGTTTCCTGTTCCTGGACAGAAGAGGGTAAATTCTTCTTAGGGCAGGATAAGCTAGGTTCGTTCTTTTTGCTATTGCTGGTGCCCAGGCTATTTTCGAGTCTAGGATGATTCCAAGATATTTAACTACAGGGGTCTATGGGATACAATGATCTGCTACTTTTATGTGGTCCGTGGATATAATTCTTATCTTGGTAATATGATGGCTTGAGTTTTCGTGTGGCTAATTGTAAACTGCCAGTTGCGGAAATATATCTGAAGTTTAGTAAGTCTATATAATTATTACTTAAATAAGAATAACAGCACCAAGAATCAATTTCTTACTTATAGACATGAAAATAGTAAGATTAACTAACAAATATCCATTTTCTCCGTTTAATCAAAGATAATATTATTACATACATAATAGTAAAACTAACACATATTTAAAGATTTGTAAATTACATAATATTCTAAATTTTACTAAAATAAAAAATAAATACCTTTGATTTATTTCTTGTTATATTCTTTTCAAGCAATCGTAACATTACAAAAACTAATTCAATCAACCTAGACACAAAATTTATTACACATTTTAGAAGTAAACATAAAATATATTGCATGTCATTAAAAAATGATTTTCAGTGAGTATTTTCAGTAATTTCATATTTCGATATTTTTAACGATCCAAAGTTATACAAAAATGTTGCTAAAATTTTTCAGTCTTACTAGCCGTTCTTTCGATACAATAAATTAACGTGGCTATGTTTAAATAATTCTGCTTCAACGAAACAGTTCCTGTTGCAGACAAATGAAAAATATTCACGACGATGAAAAATTATTGAAATGAATGTTAATTGTGCAAACGCTCTGTGCTGAACATTTTAACAGCAATAAAAAACGATTTACATGAAATGTACAATTATTGCAGTTACGTTTCTCACTATGTATTAGAAACTTTATGTAAGAATGTATCAAATGACATACAAAAATATTCAGGTACAATTCTGTGTGGTGCTGTGTTCTGTTAAAAGCACAAAAACTGTTATTGTTCATATTGAAAAGTTCCAAAGATTAGGAGTTTAATCTTAACGGTCTATTCATTTCGAGCCACACTGGCTTTTTTGACGATATTTGTGACATTTCTTCATTTATTCATCACTTTAATTACTGAATAAATTAAATTTTCTAAAATATTTTTTGTATTTTAAGTGATAAATTGCTGTAATAGAATTTTACACACTTCGCGAGTTACGTGTCAGTTGTCAATTATAAATGGAATGTTTTATAATTATTTAATATATAAATTATATGTTAATACATAAATCACATTATAGAAAATAAAAATAATAAAATTTACCTATTACTTATCTGTTTCTAATAGTGAAATATAATTATTGCTAAATTCTGCACAATACGTGCATCCTGAAATGATTGACAATTATGTCACGATAAATTATTTAAATACATTTCTGAAATTTCTTATTGGTTATGAAATTCCACCGAAAACACACATTTCTTAACTTTGATTCGACTCAGGAAAGTGACCTTCGTAACATATATAAAGGTCAAGATCATCCTTTATTCATATATTTTAAAAGAATGTTAAGAATCAAAGTCTTTCACTTTGACTCTTTTAAGAGGGTAGCAGTAGCAGTTTGTTTTAGTAAGAGTTCGGTATACAAGATTTGTCATCTATTATTTGTAAGAATTTCATGAGTTTTATTGCACTTCTGTGAGATAACTATTGTACATACACTTTAACCTTTTGAAGTTGCAGGTTACACTAGAGATGACAACACAAATTTGTTACAAATCTCTATGTGACGTTTGATTAAATGGTGGTGCAAACTTTCCTTCTGGGGTTTGAAAACATGATCCATAAATTTGTACATTTTATATAAAGTTCCATATAATAGGAATAAAGTGAAATCAATAATCCATCTACCACCTATTAATAGTTTCCTTAGTGGAAAATTTCAGATAAGGAACAAAACAGACTCGATAGACCATCAGTACCAGATTTCGGTAATTGATGGGAAACTACATATTTTGCTACTTCATCTACTACCTCATTCGAAAAAAGGAAGACGACAGTATACTTTTGCACATGCCTTCTTGCACGTTGGAAATTGTTTTAAAAATTATTACACTTTAAAGAATTATAATACAATAAGTTATTATAATAATAACGTTAAGTAAAAAACATTGTATTAATATAACAGTATTAATATAATAATAATAAATAAGTAAAAAACATTAAATTTTTCTGTTTTACATTAATTTACATAATTTGAATTAAAATAAATACAAGCGGATGCGTAACAACATTGAAAACAAATCGAGAATTAATAATCGCACACTTGCAGAGATTAATTACATACACAAAATAGTTGATAATACTGAAACTAAAGAATTTTGAGAAAATAAATAATTCTTTTCCTCTATCTTAACTAATAAAAGGCTAATCTAGAAAAGGAAATTCCTTGAGAAGCGTCCTTTGCGTATCTGTTCCTATAAAAATATCCATTTCTATAAAAATAATCTATTTCAACTCTTTTTCTTTTCCCCAAATCAAATTACGAAGTAGATAATATACTAACATGTAAAATTAAGTCTATATATTTTAAAAATAGAACAAACAGATTTTCTAAGAAACGCTCATGTTCTTAAAAACAGTTGAAATCAATTGTGATATATGCGAGCACAGACGGAAGAATTTTAGACAAATGTGCTTCCGTCCAACATACAACATACTCCCAAAGTAATAAAATAAGAACTTACACTCTCTGAGCTCAACAAAAGCCAAAGGAGTAAATTACGTATTTTTATATATTATATATTAAGTGAACGGGCTTCCCCACGATTCGAAAGTTAGCGAAATCATTTCCGGATGAAAACATTGTAACAAAGAAAAAATATTTCAATATAGATTAGAAAATTTTAACGTTAGCGTGGAATACATATTCATATTGCTTCAATGATAATTATTCGAATATTTTTGTCAGCTGCTGTATATTCAATGTATAGTAGTTTCAAGAGCAAAGAATTATTACTATAGAAATATTATTACCTGAAGAATGTAGGAAAAATCTCGAAATTAAATTCCAACACTAGAAATGTCGAATTTGCAATTCGCCTGAGTTCTTCTTCATAAATGCTTAGTCGTATATCCTGATGTATATACGTTATTCTCTTTCAAATCCTGAACCATCACTGCGTCACAATTCATCGGTTACTACCAATATAAACGCAATATTTCTGAATTCAAGGTAAAATATAGAGAGAGGTCGGAGAGAAACATGACTGACAGAATGTACAATTTGCAATGATAGATTCAGAGTTTGTCGTGCTGCGGAAGTGCAAACAATTCAACTGAGAGAGAAATATAACAGAGAAGGATAAAAGATAGAAGGATAAAATTTAAAAGAATAAAAGGACAAAAAGCATAAAAGAGAGAAGGGTAAAAGCTTAGTCGCTCCGAATGTCTTCACGTTTTCTTCTACTTTTTCAAAATCAACTTAAGCACAGACGTGTATATTACTGATTATTGTGTTCCACGCATTGTAGCGTAATATATAGCAGCTTATGAAAGTATTTAACCCTCCAAGTACCGCAGCAAAGAGAACCCTGCAAGAGTCACTGCTGACTCACACCGATACTTCACTAACACATAGCGGCTCAAGCTCGGGACCCCCACCAACCAATACTGTACGAGCACAGTTATGGTTGTTTGAGCTCTAGGCGTTAATACAATGTAATAGATTTCGAGTTTTGCTCGGATTTTAGTTGTATGTATACAGAAAAATAATAGATTGATAAATTATAAAAAAATTATATGTATTGCGAAATATATGTATTGCATTCATTACATATAATTTTTTGGATTTTTGTTGAGTGGGCATTACAAGCATTTCTTTTGCATGAATCGCATACAGGCAAGTATCTGTTATTACTTCCTATACAGAAACAGCACCTAGCACGCTTATTGTAATAAAAGGATGATTGTATGGTGGATTGTATTTTACTAACTATACAAGTATTGCGTGTATGATACGAGTTTGAGAGATGTGTACTGCTTCTCTCCTCATGAAAGACTGACTGACTATTGCTAAGAGATTAAATGATGCTACGTGATTTTTTGGTGCCAGCCAAGGATCCTTTTTCCTAGGCTTGGCTTTGTTTCTACCCTTACCGAGATGGGAGAATAGCAGGACATCTGGAAATTCTCGGCAAGGTCGAGCTGTGGTGGGGGTGGTGTCATTTTTCGCCTCACACAAATATGTAACTTCTCACTGTGTGCGTAATCGTTTTCGAAACGACGCGGTATGACGAGTCACCAGTGACTCAAGCATGGTACCCGTAGGTCACGCCCTCATCACGAAAAACTATGTTTGTGTATCTATATTACGTTTGTATATCTATATAAAATATTTAAGAATTTCATTAATGCTACTGTAAAGTATTACTATTTATTCATATCGTGGGCAGGACAAAGTCGCACTCATTCATAGAGAGGAATGGATTATCTTCATTGCTTGAGCATCCAATTTTTCCATTAATGTATTTACGTCATATAATTCAATGAGTAGGAATCAATCGTGGGATATTAACGAATTGTTTGAGCTATAAAATTTCCCACTTGCAAATATCACAAAAATCGTTGTCGAATATAATTTACTTTTATATTCTAAACTACTTACAGAAACATTTTATCTACTTAAAGCAATACTGGAGCAATAGATTCTCCTATTTTGGATTTAAAGTGACATTTGTTGCTAGCATTAAGTTGCTCATACGTATGTCAATTTGTTTCCATCTGCTAACAATGACTGAAGGAGTTTTTTGAACATCGTTGTTTTCAATAATAAAAAAAAAAGGACAGGAAAAGTACAATATTGACTAATTGTAAGTCTGTACCATTGTTGGATTCCGTGTAATGGAGTCAACACGATTATAATTTTGAAGAGTTTATTCCTTGTTCGTGGTCGTGTATGATGTAGGATGATATAGAATGATATAGAATGTTCTGTGATCTTCTACTCTGTCTCTCTCTACTGTAGTATTCTATTCTGTCTAACTTTACTGTAGTATTCTAACTCTCTACTGTAAAACATGTCCTTATACATATTTGGTTATCATCCTCAAGTGGAAGGGTAAGGAGCATGGATGACCAAGTATTGGATCTTGCCCTTATGATTAACTATTCACAGTCCACTTTTATGTGGACTGTTGCTAGCTCGTTGTCATTATTAGCATAGATCCAATATTGTGTGGGTTGGTTCATCCAACACGTCCCCCCCTGAAGATTGAAGATGATAACGTAAGATAGAATCTTCAATAGTATTTAGATACGTTCCAGAATACAATATTACAATATTACAATATTATAAGGGTAAAATGTTTTTACAATTAATACAATATATAGTGAATAATATATGTATACAATAATATGGTGAATAATGAGTGATGTATGGTAAATATAATATAAAAGGTATTTAGTGTATCGATACAATTTGGAAGACATAAATTACAACAGTGTGGTGCTTCTGCGTGTCCAGGTTCTCCCCCGGGTTTATGCTGATTGAGGAATTTCTATCTCTTCTTCTTCTTGAATTGTGCTTATCTCTTGAGTAATGCTTTGATTTCGGTTGTAGGGCACGAGCTCTTGGCTATGGCTATTGTGTTCCAAGTACATATCGGAGTTGAAGTTACGATTAACGAAGTTTTTGATAATTGGAGGGATGGTATCGCCGTTATGTGGATTCTTCGTAAAACAGAATATACGCCTCAAAAATTTTAGACAACCGCATCAATGGCAATAATTTAACCATATTACGATAAATAGTATAGCTCCAATAACAGATAATATTATTGTATACCATTTAGTGTGTCGTATTATGAATGGTTTGTTTAATTGATCGGTTACTGTTTCGTTGAATTCGTTTAGTTTTCTGTTGGCGTATCCAAGTTCGCACAGATGGGTGAGTTGTGGAAGTAGAAGTTGCGTTTCACACATAAGTTCATCGGTCCTCTTGCTGATGTGTACTCCGGGGCAATGGAATGTTGATCCGCATACAATACAATTCGACAGATCTCTGATAAAGGTGGAGTAGGTTTTGGATTGATGGAGATAGCAATAGGAAAGGTTAAGGTTAAGATTTATAAGAAAATATACTAGTAGTATTATTTGCATTTGAAGTGAAATTAAGTCATATTGACCGAATTATTAAAATTTCTTATCATGCTGGAAATCAATTGAATTTGAAATCTGTATTTGTCTGTTGTCGTTTAAAAACGGATACCTTTTTTTTCGCGTACCTACTTGAATTTTTACTGGTTGGTTTGGAAATATTTTCTCTCTTTTTCTCTTTTCTTTTTTTTTTATAGGGCCCTTTGAAGTTTGGTGTTAAATTAGTTGTTTGGATTGACGTGTTATGACCGAACAAGATAAAATGTAAATATTCGTACCTATCTGTTTGTAATTTCAAATTTTTTATACGAGTTTCAATACTTTCTAATAATGAGAAACTATCTATATTAATTTTATCAGAGTTTTCTGCATTATTTGATTTAGTATTAGTTGTAACAGTAGTGGCAGTTATTCTAACATTTTGTGGAGACAGTATATCTTTTGTTTCAATTTGACCAGAACTAACAATATTTTCTCAATTTAGTGTCGTTAATCTCGATTATGGCAACACTTGCTAATAACTGAACATCTTCCGTTTCAACTTTATCAGAATTTTCTGCCCTTTGTTTATTTAATTTAGCATCACTGGTCGCAATTATTTTAACATTTTGACAGGACTGAATATCTTTTATTTCAGTTTGATCCAAACTTCTAACATTATCTTTATCAGAGTTAGTGTCATTAATCGCAATTATAGCAACATTTACTGATGGATGAACATCTGTTTCGAATTTATCAGAATTTTCTACGCTTTGTTCATCTGATAAAGTATCACTAATCGCAATCATTGTAACATTTTGGGAAGACTAAATATATTTTATTTCAATTTGATCCGAACTTCTAACATTATCTTTATCAAAGTTAGTGTCATTAATCGCAATTATAGCAACATTTATTAATGGATGAACATCTATTTCGAATTTACTAGAGTTTTCTACGCTTTGTTCATCTGATTTAGTATCACTAGTCGTAATCATTGTAACATTTTGAGAAGACTGAATATCTTTTATTTCAATTTGATCCGAAACTTTAACATTGTCATTACCAGAGTTAATGTCATTAATCGCAATTATAGCAACATTTACTGATGGATGACCATCTGTTTCAAATTTATCAGAATTTTCTACGCTTTGTTCATCTGATTTAGTCGCAATCATTGTAACATCTTGAGAAGACTGAATATCTTTTATTTCAATTTGATCCGAACTTCTAACATTATCTTTATCAGAGTTAGTGTCATTAATCGCAATTATAGCAACATTTACTGATGGATGAACATCTGTTTCGAATTTACCAGAATTTTCTACGCTTTGTTCATCTGATTTAATGTCACTAGTCGCAGTCATTGTAACATTGTGGGAAGACTGAATATCTTTTATTTCAATTTGATCCGAATTTCTAACATTATCTTTATCAGAGTTAATGTCATTAATCGCAATTATAGCAACATTTACTTATGGATGAACATCTGTTTCGATACCGGAGTTTTCTACGCTTTGTTCATCGGATTTAGTATCACTAGTAATCATTGTAACATTTTGAGATTGTTGTACAGTTGTTTCTATTCTACAAAATTCTTCTATAGACTGTTCTAAGGAAATTGGAGAATTCGAGAATTGGGAGGCTACTGGAAAATCTGACTGATGAAAATTTACGGTTCTAGTGTTGTTATCTTGTTCTTGGTTAGTCGTGCGGTTTCTGGCTGTCTAACTTTATCTGGGTTTAAGGGCCTTGCCTGTTGATTTAGTCTTAGTTGGTTAACATTATTATACTGACGTTTTCTACATTCTTCTATGGTGTGGCCAAAGTGTAAGCAATTATTGACACTGGCTATCTTGACGCAGTTGGGATGGGAAATTCGAAAGTGTAAAAGGAGCTTGATTAATGTGAACGGTTCGAAGGTTATTATAATGACGCGTTGAAGGATTGGAATTGTTCCTAACAATTAGCGGTAGTGTAGTTTGTACGGCGACAGTTTCTACATCTAAGGATTTTCTTTATAAGATAATCGCAGAGCTTTTTCTTCTGCGATAGCAGCAGTGAAGGCTTTATTGATATTATCAAATTCTCTGTATCTCAACATCTGAGAAATAGCAGGATGACCATGGTAGACAAATCGGTTTAAGGTAATATTATTTATCGTGAGTAATTGTCCATTGAATGTTTTTTCGTTATAGTTGGAATTATGAATCGCGCCTAATACTTTGGAATTTAAATCTTCCAACCTCTGATAGTACTGTAATACATTTTCCTGTGGTCCTTGTCTTATAGAACTTAGTTCGTCTAACAACTGATCGAGTGATTTCCGGTCTTGATTAAGCGCAATTAACAATTCGGAAATTTCTTTCCATGTATTTAGATTGCAATGAATATCTATCTGATCGCGTGTCCTTCCGGTGATTTTATTTTTTACGTATAATAATAGTGGAATAGTTTGTGACGGTTGAGCTAATTCAAAGACGGCGTCGACCTGTTTTATGAAACTACGTAGTTTGTATGGGTCACCGTCGAAAGATTCTGGCAATAATTTAATTAAAAATTCTAAAGAAAGTTGCGAGGTTGCAACTTGAGAAGGCATGTTTGTGCTCGTGCTTGGAACAGTTGTCATTGTACGACATAAAGGAGATAGAAGGATCTTAGGAAAAAATTTTTGGAAAGAAGGAGACAAGAAGATCTTAATCGAATTGTAGTAGTATTTGAAATCAACACTTACCACGATAACCTTGGGAATGTGTTTCCTCTTCTCTTGGGTTTATATGGTCGGCTTGCAGTTCACGGCTCGCACTCGATATTCTTGAACCAGGAGTTCGACGAGGTTGATGAACGTAAGACCAATCCCACACTTCTGACACCAGTTTTATGTTGGATTCCGTGTAATGGAGTCAACACGCTTATAATTTTGAAGAGTTTATTCCTTGTTCGTGGTCGTGTATGATGTAGGATGATATAGAATGATATAGAATATTCTGTGATCTTCTAGTCTGTCTCTCTCTACTGTAGTATTCTATTCTGTCTAACTTTACTGTAGTATTCTGTAGTATTCTGTAGTATTCTATTCTCTCTAACTTTACTGTAGTATTCTGTAGTATTCTGTAGTATTCTATTCTCTCTAACTTTACTGTAGTATTCTAACTCTCTACTGTAAAACATGTCCTTATATATATTTGGTTATCATCCTCAAGTGGAAGGGGATGGAGCATGGATAACCAAGTATTGGATCTTGCCCTTATGACTAATTATTCACTGTTGCTAGCTCGTTGTCATTATTAGCATAGATCCAATACTGTCTGGGTTGGTCATCCAACAACATCACATAGAGGAAGCAAAAACTAACATATGTAGATAAAAAGAAAATGAATTGGCTACACTCGGTTGGATTTTTACAAAAAATGAGGGATATCTAAACAATCGATGCGATATTAATCGTTTCAATGTAAAGAATTATACCGTTGTTGATTACATTCGCAAAAAATGCCGAGGGCAATATAATTTATTATTTTGCGTAAGTTCTTACATTCAAAAATGAAAGGAGTCTGTTCGATGCTATGCAACAAAAAATAATTATTTATATTTGTATTCTAATATTTTATTTATTTTAATTTAAAATTTATAAAATTTTTTATTTTAATTAATTATATTTTGAAGTACAATTCTTTATTTCTTAATACATTTCTTTTTCAATTATGATTTAAAATTTTATGTAAAACTTACCTAAAACAAAACAGTTGTTATTTAAACTCCAGTGATATTTTTTCTCGAGTTGAGCCCACACTATCAGTTTACTTTTCGCTCAGTAATATTACAATAAAATACAAAATAAAAAAAAATAAATGTAAAAAAATAAATATCATTTCCTGAAGTAAAATAAACGTAATATCATTACATTTATTAACCCTCTGCCTGCTGAACCGGAGTCACAGTTTTGACCTGAGCTGGGAGTTGCTTGCGTTAGAGATCGCACACAATGATGGGAGCTGCTTGTATTAGTGATTGCACTAATGCACGAGCATCATGTGGCTGTGCGCCATGTGTATGCTAAATTGCCGAAGTGACGACGACTAAAGACGAAAAAATCAGTTTCTGGTAACGTTCTGAGGAAGAAAGATCTGTGCAGCAAATCGAAGCAATTTTTTATTTCGAAATTTATTTCATATTTTAGTGTTTTTATTATTGTTTTAGTATTTTAGTATTTAGTATTGAAGGGTTTTTCATGTATAACTATATATTGTACCTAGACATTTTTATTTATTTTGTTATTATGGCGAGGATGCTGGAAGGGTATAGGATTTGGGTAAGGTGAGGAGAGGTTATGCGTTTCGTCTCAGAGTCGCTGCCTAGACTTATCATCAATGGGGCTGATGGCAGCGACCTCTTACCCCAGACGCTTGTTTTCATAACTATTCGCTCGGCTGGGCGGTCACCCATCCTAGCAGTGTTCCGCACTCTGCTTGCTCAACGTCGAATATGGCTAGACTTCGACACTAGGCGCACAGCCACTTGCGGCTTATACGAGTCGGTGTTCGAGACTCGTACTCGAGGCGCTATAGGCCGCTACAGTATTTAATAGTTTGTATTATTTTTGTTTTTAGTATTTATTATTTTATACTATTTTTGTATTATTTTTATATTTACTATTTAGTTTTTAGCACTATTCTAATATTTTACTATTTTTATTATTAATTTATTATTTTTATTGTATGTAATACCTGTGAAAATACATAAATATACAATAAATATAATTTTATTATTCTTGTGACTATTATTTGTTCCTTATACTCCTACATGTTCTTATATAAATCGGGTGTCTGTTACTGTGTTGGTACAATATCGGTGAGGACCTCGGTCTCGAGTGACCGTCACACTCTGTACAGTATCGGTGAGCCGTCTGTACGAGCCTAAACATCTGTTAGTGGGATATCCGTGTGAGTCAAAGACTCCGTGTTGGGACGCTGAGTTTTCGAAGGTTAATGAAAATAAAAATAAAAACTTAAAAAGATAAAAGAAATAAACGTAATATCATTTTCTAGTGTTTTTAGTATTAATGAATTCGTTCACCTTGAGCATGAAGAGAATAAAGCAACCAGCCAACACTGCAACAAAGCAACGTCTATATTTTTCCACCACTCTCTATATTTTCTCACACATTCAAAGACAGAGGTCGTATACCTGGGCAATTGATCGATAGGGACGCAGTCGCGCTTGAGACTTCGGACGAGAAAGGTGTATCTCAGAATTCAACTGCTCAGATCAAGTTCCGTTTCCTAAATTCAAACAATTTCCGTTTTCTTGCGATTTTCTTGTGATCTTACTTCAGGTGATTATTATAGTAATGTCGCTTAATGTTGACAATTATCGAGTCAGACACATAATTCTGTGCAAGTATTATACTCTTCAGTGAATATCAGCAAAAATAAGTTCAATCCGATGTGAATATTCGTAAAAGAAGAAGAAGAATCTCTTAATCGTATGCGAAATATTAGAAAAGTGACGTTACGGTTTGTGTATGTGTTCACATCGTAAAGTGCGAGGTGGTAATTTCACACAAAATATTTATTACTCGCCTAAGGAATGAGATACATACATTAACATTTATTAAAAACAGGCTTGAACACAATTTATTTAAAATTACTAAATAAATTAACAATTTCAGATAATGAAATATTAACGAATTAATCTATTATTATTATTTTGGAGATAATGATAATTTCTTACATAGTTATAAAATAACTTTATTTGCATAGAATCAAATTCAACTGAGTCATTTTCAAATAATTTCTTGTTTGTATTAATACGATTACTCAAATAAAATTACAAACAATCTAACATAAGAAATTACTTCTGACAGTATTGTCATACAAGATATTTGTAAAATTATATGAATAAAAATTTAATGAAATGTAATAAATAAATCAAATATGATTTAATCAAATATAATAAATACAGAAAATAAAATGGGAAGTTATATCATTTGACAAAAAAATAACGAAATAATTTAAGTAAAAATCATATTCACGTTTAAATACACAAAGGCAAAAAATTGTGTTAGACTGTGAACTAAATAAGAGTATATATTATTCAGCCAATTTAAAATATAACAGTAACGATTTCTAATCATATAATATATATATTCTACTATTGGAAATAAAACAAGGCTAACTGATTTGAAATTGCAACGATATTGTGTTATTCGTTTGAATTTCAGTATGAAAAAATACGCAGATTGCTAATCTCGTTTTGACATTCTCTAATTAGAACTGTGTTCGTTCTAACTCGTATGCAACTTGCAAACCGGCATTATTTCATTCTAGTCTTCATTGTGCAGTTTTAATGTACAAAGTGCTAAAAATTTGCAACCAAAACCGGGAATATCAGTTCAATTTAAATTGGCATTTGTTACGTATTACTTCATGCAATAATTTTATCACATCATCGAAGATATGTACATATTTCGAAAAGTGTTATTTGATGTCATGGTGCATATTGATTGAGTGAAAATGTATCTTTAAAATAAACAAATATTCATTTTCAGTAGTTATTGTTTCTCTATTTTTCGACGAAAGTCTATAGAATAAACATTTTCTGATATTTAAAGCAATGATGTCATTAACAAATGTATTACTTGCAACGTTGTAGATTTAATAGATTAAACTAGAAATAACGAATGAACGAATGAGAACAAAAGCTTGAAATATTAATGTGGATAAAATTGCCAACTTGTTTAAATAAAAGTTTACAAAATATACAAGATGGATTGCAACATATATACTCAATTCACACGCACCAATTCCATAAAAAGACTTATACAACAAATAAATGTGATATTTAAATTTTGCAATAAATCAATAAAGTGATTAAGAAGAACTACGCATTTAACATTTCATAACTTTTATGATCCTGATATAATCGCGATTCGAAATTGGAAATCTGCTGTTTCGGGTAATGCTGAAAATATCTCGTTACGTATTATTAATTTGCACATCAAGTGTGTTACATTTTTCGAATGTATGAAATGTACTGAATTAAATACAGGTCTTCGTAAAAAATTTAAAAAATTTTTTTAATATGCAATATATGTATATTCTCGCGAGATCAAGTTGATTTTTAAAGTTCAGTTATCACGTATTTGTAGCGACGGCGATTTCCAATAATGACATAGTGTAACAGCAAGTAATTTTGCAATTAAAGATATAAAGCTGTCATGACATTGTATCACTTGTTTATCCCAAGCATTATATGTTTAATTGCATCATTTTTTGCATCGATATGGTTACACGCGTATGTCGTTACATTTATCGTAACATTTACCTTTGGAATACATTATACAGTATCTTGATCTCTCTCATCGCATTTCACGAAATATTTCTTACTAAAAATTAGAAATCAGAGTACCTGAAATCAGATTAACATTTGCTTTTGTATAATTCATTGTAACTGGGCGCTCGAAAAGTATGAAATTAAATATGTTTTCGTGAAATTTTTCTAATGATGTCAAAATTATATTGCCGTAGTTATTGAGTATCTTGTGTCAATGAAAGTGTCACTGTCAATCTAAAATACTTGTGTATCAAATGTTGCTAATTATATTCCAATCTATAATAATTATATATAATAATATGCTAATATAAATTGTACGTTGCTAATAATTTTTGTATTTATACAGAAAAAGTACAATTATTACAAATGTTGGTAATTTCAAATTTTCTTCACAGTAAAATCGATTATACGTTAATTATTACGTGATGTATAAGATTAAATTACACGTATCGATCAGATGTAACACAAATTTAATTTTCCATATTTATTATTCTAGTGTGTAACGATGGGTATGCGAATAAAATTTCTCATATGAATAAAATCTTCTGTAAATAATGTTTTATTTCGAATGACAAAATTGTAATCGGAGAATTGCAGTATTCCAACTATTTGATATCAATTCTTTTATAATGAAATTACTCTAACATTTAGTTTTTGGGGCTGTTTTGTAACCTCTTCTGTGAGGTAGAGATTGGTGTGATTTAAAGTAGACTTTAATTCGATGTTTAGTCGGCAGGATTACTCTATGACGCGAAGGACGCGAAAGACGCGGTGAACATATAGCTAATAACTGATGGTCACGTCGCGAGTCTACCCATGCGTCTCACTCGAAACGCAAACTCAAAACTTTTAACTCTGGAACTGAAAGCTCGCTGCTTTCTTCGCTATAAGGGAAACTCGGTCCCCGTTTCGGACATCCCTAACTGGCCGAATCGTTTTCGAGTTTTAGGTTGTCATAAAAATTGCGCCGCCTACTCCTTGCGTTCGTGACGCGCTTTTTCCAAGAGCTGCAATTTCGCCGGGACTGATTTCCCAGAATTGTGGCGGTGTAGCAGGGTTTCCTCTGGACCTCACTTTCTCCAAGTGTTTTCCAGATGCCGATCTGAGTGGCCCTTAGGAGTCCTTAGGGTACAACGCTTCGCAGAGATGCTATTGTGGCCGAATTTTCAAAAACTATAAGTGCGTCTGGTCTTACGCACTGTAAAAACCAAACTTGGCCTTCGCAATTCAATAGTGCAGGCGACACGCGAGTCGTAAATTTTTTTCCTAATTTCTTGTCTGAGAAAACGTCTTTTCTCCGACATTTGCTAGCCGCTACAAGTTCTTGAATTCTGTTTGATACTGAAGAATAAATAAGTATAATTCACTGCAATATATTTGTGTTAAACTACGGACAATATATTATATTTATTTCTACATTCGTTGAAGCACACTCAAGAAACACGTGGAGCGTCCGACCATGTTATACATACGCTAGTCTTCTTTTCAAACAAAAGATCATCGCCCGGGATCATTGATCACGATATCCACAAACTCTTAGTATATGCTGCATATTAATAGATGGCGACATCATTATACAAATGAACTTCTCAACAGATACTATATTTACATTGCAACTTTGATCTTATATTTTTATAAAGTTTCGTGTAATTGAAGGTGCAATCAGTAAGAAAGTAATTCTAAGTGAAAGGACAATTAAAAATACAAACTTAGAGAATAAATTTCTCTATATCGGTTTCTACCCGAGAAAATTTAGTTTGTGAAAAAATTAGATACATGTATACGTTTAAGTATGTTCAGGTTTCACGAATCTCATTTAATTATACTTCACTATATATTTATCAGTACTTATTGTATTTGATACTAATATACGACGTATCGATAATGAACATTCAAACATTTTTCTCGAAAATAAAGTTTGATAAAGTTTTCAATTCCACAATTACATAGTATTCAACGTTTCAGATGATTAGACGTGAGAATGAAAGAGAAGATATGAAGCTCTGGAAATGCGTAATATACGTCCCTCGAGTTGTCCTCAAAAATACAATATCATGAAAATTTAAGCCAAGTTTTAAATGAGCCGTTTAATGCAAAAATGATTCAACTTAAAAATAAGAGATAATCTTTAAATTTTTTAAAATGCAGTAATATCAGAGAATGTTTTATCTGAGCCACTGTACAATTATGTCTTCTAAACAAAACAGATGAAGCTTTCGGTCTAGCTTTCAAAATAAGATATTATATCAAACTGAAAAAAAAAATTGGCTTATCAATAAAATATAGTTACTGTTCAAATTTCAAGAACACTAATTATGGAATAATTCAACTACATATATATGCTATAAGATACTATAAAATTATTATATTATAATGCATTATCATGATATTGTAATATTATTGGATTAGCAATCAGCATTCCATTTTTCTAAAAGCACAAAATGCGATAACTTTATACATTTCATTTTATGTTAGAAATAATGTTATTATTGGTAAACTGTATTATTATGTATGATATTACATACGAAATTATAATTATTTCAGTAATTCACACCCCCATTTCGATAGTGATATAACTCGAAAAATTTAGTTTTTCAAAAAACTAAAATGATACTTTTAAATATTAAAGACACAACATTATACTCACTAAATTTATTAAACAATATAGTATTCATAAAATAAAAGGTTTCATTTATTGCTAAATTTTAATTTTATTTAATTTTATTACACATACAACTCCCAATTGTTATATTTTTTAAAAATAATATTGAAGTTTAATTTGTATCTCTCAAATTATTTCGAGATATTCTGTAGCGAACAAAATCTGTAACAAATAGTCTTCGTATTAAATCAAAATGCTTCCAACAAACCAATATCACATAATAATTGCACAGAAATACAATCGACCTGTTTTACTAATACCTTCTTCTATAAATTCATACACATGAGCAATGTATATCATTTAAATGTAACAAATTAAAATTGTTTCTTTATATATCTTGTATTAATCCTTTGAGTGTTCAATAAAATTACCAAGTGTGTGATACCACATATACTATATTAAGAACGCGACAAATGTTTATACTTTGATAGATTTATTCAGTTAATTAATTATTTCAAATATCTCAGACTCTAACGATCGTATGATACTCTAGTACAAACTAAACGTACAAAATGTAAAACTGTATTATATTCAAACAAGTGTCACTTACAGTGAGGAGCATAATTGTGTCAGTGACAATGAAAAAATGTAGAACATTTAAACTGATGTAACTACGTAAATACGTAACTACTTAATATCATATAACAATCCATTCGATCTAATTTTAAAGCGTGAAGTTTCAACTTTGGCAAACGTGCGTTTTCTCGAATCTGATCACGTAGCAGGAGTGTTCTTCTCTCTCGAAAACAGTAAAAATTATTTCGTGACTAGATTCACGAGAATACGGTCTTGTAAATTGAAATCTTCTCTTTACAAGGCCAATTATTTTTATAAAACACTGAATTGAAAAAACTAAGCCTGCCTGAAGATTTGTTTCACTCATTAAATATTACACCTTGATATTTTCATATAAGTTTGCATATTACATTATACTCTTGCAGCTTCAAATTTTTCACAAATGAACAAAAATTTGCAGTCTAGTGATGGATTCCTTAAAATGTTACTAATAATTGTGTAATATGTATACAACAGGAAAACTATATGTTTTAAAGAAAGGATTTGTTACATTTTTAATTATACAAGATAATAGGAATTGATTGAAAAAAATTTGATTTAATTAACTTTAAGCTGTTTTACCTTTTTAGTTCAACGTTATATTTCTTGAAAATAAAAGCTTTTAGAGAAGAAGTTTTTTATATTCGTAGTAGTAAACTCGTCTGTATTAATTAAATAAACTGTTTTATTTTCTTGAAAATACTGGAAAATTGACTTTTGAATCAAGAATTAAAATTATTTTCCTACTATGTGATTGCCAGCAATCCAATATTTTTGAAATTTCTTGTATTTCTTTAATTTTAAATTTAAATAACGAATATAATAAATATAAGTATACTGTTAGTTTGATAAATCACGCAGCTAGAATAATGACCAAAATATGATTGTAAATATAAAACAAAGTAAATATTATATACATTACTCGTCCTCCACCGACTTTAATAAATTTGAAATATAAAGGTGGACAAAGTTATTTGAATACTCGTTGAAAATATTTTAAACTGTTAAAACTTCATGAAGCTGTTGGATTCCGTGTAATGGAGTCAACACACTTACAATTTCGAAGAGTTTATTCCTTGTTACAATCGTGGTCGTGTATGATATAGAATGTTTAATGCTCTTGAATATGATGTAGAATAATTTAGAATGTTTTATGCTGAGCTACGCTATGCTATGCTCTCAACGATATAGAATAATTTAGAACGTTTTATGCTAAGCTGTACTATACCATTCTATTCTGTTCTGTGCTTTAAAACATGTCCCTATATATATTTTATTATCGTCAAGTGGAAGGGGAAGGAGCATAGATGACCAAGTATTGGATCTTGCCCTTATGACTAACTATTCACAGTCCACTTTTATGTGGACTGTTGCTAGCTCGTTGTCAGTTTGCATAGATTCAATATTGTCTGGGTTGGTCATCCAACAAAACAAAATCATACAACAACCGTAAAACATTCGAAAATCCAAATTCGGTTCTAATATTCTGAAACATATACACACAACATAGCAGTAATATATGTAATATTCAACATTTTTCCTCTAATTTTTTAGACATCTATATTCGTCTAAGTGTTCTTTATTTGCATTTATTTCATGTATTCAGGTTGATCTACATATTTCGTTCGAAATCAAAAATGTTGCAAAATTTTCTTCATCCATTGTTTGAAATTACACATTCTATTATTACACTTGAAATGATGTACGACTAAATTAATCAATATTATACAAAAATAATATTCATAATATCACGTACTATCAAAAAAAACGTCATAGTACATAATGTTACGTGATGATGATAATAATATATTTTCTCCTCAAATGATCTTGAATTAATTGTGCGAGGCTTAATTTTGCATATCAGTGTATGTGTTAGAATAGCATATTTGAAAAATGTATGTTCATATATACTCATAAAACATTGGAACTTTTCTAATCTTCACTACCATGGACGAGATATCTCCTCGCATGTCAGTCGTGCAATATCAGAACGAGATATTTCACTTCATAACAACGCTTCTAGAATTACTGTCGAGTTGTCCCGCATTACAACTTCACCCTTATAGTGCTATTGACGAGATATCTCGCAATAATGTTTTTGTTTCTCAATAGAGAGAAAATTTTGTAGTCTATCGACAATACGAGTGATAATAACAATATTTTGCACCTTTTCTAATAAAATATGAGACAACTCACATCATCGGTGTCATCATAAAAGCGAAATTATGAAGGGAGATAACAGTGATACTGTAGAAGTGGTGTTATAAAAGTTATAAAAAAATGTTGCCTCATCGAATGGTATTGCATCTGATAAGATTGTGGCGAGATATTTCGTCCATGGTCGCAAAAGGAACAAGAATCGAAATTCCAAAGAAAACCAAATATTACTTGACAGATATAGTAAATATCCATGATAAAGTATAATAAAGCAAAATATCGCTTATATAATAAAGAAACATAGAAAATATACAAAAATATAAATATTACATTACATTACATTTGTAGCGACTAGCAGATTTCGGAGAAAGTTGTTTTTTCACGACAAGAAAAACTAAGAGACTTAACGACTCACGCGTCGGATATGCTATTGAATTGCGAAGGCCAAGTTTTGTTCTTACGGTGCATAGGGCAACACTGTCCGCATCAAATAATAGTAATACGGCTAGAATAGCACCTGCGAGCGTCGTAAACTCTAGGATTCCCAAGGGTCCACACGCAGGCCGAAAGCCCCAAGAAACAGGCACGAGTAATAAAACAAGGCCTGAAAGAAACTCTGCTACGTCACCAGAAATTAAGAAGTAGTTCCCGAAAAAATTGCAGCCGCACTTTAGTGAAAGTGGGTCACGAACGCAAAGAATAGGCGGTGCAAATTTCCGGCAGCCTAATTGGTTAAAGCCGAAAAACACTTAGCCAATTTGGGAATGCTGGGGACAGGGATCGAGGTTTCCTCGAGGTATCAGCGAGCAAGCGCATTAAGAAATCCGCTCGTCGTCGATCAGAGAACAAGTAAAAGTGTAAAGTGTCCAGTACAGTAACATGTGAGTAAAGTCTCGAAGTAAAAACCTCAAACTGTCTTGTACTAGTTCAACTCCCTACAACATTTACAATGTTGCATTAGATTTCTTTATATGACTGCTCGAATTTACGACATGAACGATTAACTATTATTTCTGAGAAATATTTTGAATCTTTTCTTGTTTAATTTCTTTCTTGTCAAAGCATACAAATTACTTTATAACCAAGGAGTCATAGAGCTGCATCTCGTTGCTAGGATATGCTTTCTGCCGTAAAGTAAATGTATAACGCAGTAGCTTGACAACGATCATTGCTCTTGCACTAGATGAATTATTGAAGAAAAAAAGACTACCATTAATTCATCAATTAAATAAATAAGTAATTTTACACTCAATGCGAAGGAATGAATAAGTTCAAACATTGAAATATTTTTAACATAATCGTGCAAATTTCGCATACGATTTAAAGAATAGTTGCAATTTATTATGTAACTAATTGTCCAATACAACAATTCTCCATTAATGGTTCATGTTTCAAAACAAATATTATTTGCCTGTATATAATTCTGCGTTCAGACATAGTGTTTGGAATATAAAATCGAAAAGTTCAAAGGAGACATTTTAGACGGATTGTTAAGACCAGCAACGAACGTAACTTGTGGCACAGAAGGAATTTAAGTCGTTCTTAGAAATTTTATATTTCTTAATATATTGGGTGCAGGCACTAGGTCTGCATGCCAACAGTACTGTTACGAACGAACGAATCTAGTATATTACGGTCGGTCCTTAGGATGAACGGGATTCATGACTCCCAGCGAAAGTGAAAGTTGCAATTACCACCAAAATTTCCTTCCGCAGCACACGGTGCGCAGTATATCTTTCCCAGACTGTTTTCCTGGAGGGGAAATACCGAAGTCTTTATCGGAGAGGACTCTGAGCGTAGATACAAAAAGGATTCGAAAGAACGCTCATCGAGAGCAAAAACGAAATAGGGGGGATTGATAAAAACGTTCATTAGGAGCATATTCGGAAAGATACTCGGTCTCGAGTCGATCGGAAAACCTCGAAATTCCTCAGTACATGTCGACTTCGGTAATTTGGTCCTACATTGTCGCGGCTGGTAGGGGTTCATCGCGGCGATCGCACACGAGTGTGATATTCAAGTCTAGCACGAGACGGCTTGATCCAGTTAGACATTTGATCCTTCCAGCCGCATTAACAGCGTTAGATTTAACGCGGATATTATTTATTATTCAATATTAGAATAATAAATTTAAATCATAATTACGAGTGAGACTAATTTTAAATAATTTTATACAAATTAGTGAATTAATTTTTAATGAAAATAAACGAAAATTAAATTTAACTGTGGTAGTGGTTACCATAGATAGTTATGTATTGTGGAATGAATATACATAATGTTTATGTGGAAGGAAGAGTGTGACGAGTGTGCATATAATTGTGGTGTGGAGTCATTTAAGTGTTTGATATATTTCATGGCAGAAGAAAGAACGAATGAGAG
Organism: Tetragonisca angustula; assembly: GCA_036937485.2. Classification (NCBI taxonomy): domain Eukaryota; kingdom Metazoa; phylum Arthropoda; class Insecta; order Hymenoptera; family Apidae; genus Tetragonisca; species Tetragonisca angustula. Next base: position 147,512 of record JAWNGG020000268.1, read on the forward strand.
AGATGTATGCAAGAACAATTGAGAGCGAGCATGGTGACGAGAAACAATTGTGATCGGGAAGATCCCCAGACGCGAAGGATGAAAGACGAGAGGCAAGAGTGAATAGATAGAGAGTGAATCAATGAGAATTAAATATTATATATGTGTCATAATTTATAAATATTAAATCTGTTAATAATCAGTGTGTTTTTTATTCGATCCACTAACATTAACAACATAGAATGAATTTAGGTACTAAAATAAACATAATAGTATTAATCTATATAACTCTAAAACTTAATAATTTTTTGAATGTTGAAATTGGGATATTGAATAAATATTTCTCAATGAATATTTAATAATTCTCAATGAATATTCTCTGTAACGAAAGAATAGAAAAAATTTATTATTTAAAAAAGATGATTGAAACAATGAATGTTTTCTTCATCTTACTCAGTGTTAAAAAGAAAAAAACGAATAGAATCTCCTGAAATCTCTGGTTATCGATTCATTCCAATATGTATTTCATTGTGATAAATATGCATGTCGTTTGCAAGGATAGGAAGCAACTTGTTGCATATCGCAATTATATATGAACTATACCAGCAGAATCAACTGCTCATCAGACAACTATCTGTAAAAAATTGATGATATACTTGCAATGTTGATCAAAATGCTGCTTTTGTTTAATTCGAATGCGTTCATGACACGATATTTAGTATATTTACTATATTTACCAGAGAGAGATATATCCGTTCTCATAAATTTGCATTCGTCTTTTCCTAAATGATATGTCGATGCATGATAAATCGATAAGTTAACATAATTTTACTGTATAAAAGCTAGCACTTTCTGTACAATTTTTTCTTTCATTGCATTTCATGTAGTAATTAACTCCTTATTACTGATATGAAATCGATTCTTACGAACACGTGCAATTAGTTTCGCCACTTGTACCCTGATGTAATTTGTTTGAGTATCATATGTCAATCAACTAATGCAAGTAATTGCACCTAATATAAAATAATAAATTGCACAATATACCTTTTTCCGTTTGTCTTGTTCTATTATTGCATGAAGTATATTAATTCTTTAAACGAATTGAACAAGAAACATATAAATGATCAAAGATATGATGTATATGTCTAGATATTCGAATACATTTGGAAGATACGAGAAATAACGAATATGCTACATTTTCATAGAAAGTTAGATTACTTATAAAGAAAATTATTGATCACCGTTATAAGTTTCGTCAATTTAATGCAAAACTGTTATTCTAGTCATTGTCATTAAATTAATTTAGTGCAATGGTGCCCAAATCAGTTCAAAATGTTCATTCCTCTTGTAACAATAGCAGACTCAAATGTCTTTCAGATATATGTCACTTCGTATTAAAAAAAAACATTAATTTTAATAGAATATATAAATAAAAAGAACGTTTAAAAATTTGCATCAATGCAATATTGAAAGATTGATGTCGGAAATAGTATACATATTTCATCATTCAATGTAACCATAAATAGATAATACATAAATACATAATACATAAACACATAATACATATAATCATTAAAATTTTAAAATATTTTATGTATATATATAGGTATAGTTATACATACCAGAACATTCTCTTTTTATTCTTATAATATTAATTATATGTGTTTATTATATGTGCTAGCGCAAGAATATTAAACATTTTTACAAAATTTCGAAGTTTTTGTTTCATCATCCAAAGCAGTATTATACTGAAGTGTTCTGGAAATCATTTAGATTCATCAATGCGATTTAAAAAACTATAAATGCCACAGGTATTGGAAGATTTATTTATACTAACACTTGTACATTTATGTTTTCTCTGCGCAAGTAAAACTTGATTGTAATATTATGTATACAAATATCTACGCACAGAGGAATAGTAAACTCATTAGAAACTTAATAATGAAGTTTTGCGCAATAATTTCCGCAAGTGATATACATATGTGCAAGTGTGTATTGACTTATTGAATTAAATATTACTCTCGAAGCATTTTTACATTACATACGAGTAAACACAATTTTTTAATTCATTTACATTAATACTTTGTTAGCATTAATATATTATGCACTGGTCATATTTAAAATAAGTAATATGTTTCGAGCTGAAAATATTGCACACAAAATGGGATATAGAAATCTGATCATCTTTATCCTTGAACACTGTCAATTGTTTCAAATGAAACGCACAGTTTTATGGCACAAGATGGGTTACTATGAGTGTATATGTAGATACTCGAAGAACAAATTAGTTAGATTCTAGATTTTAAACAATGGTTAATTTGAGATTTAAGACAAAATAAATTATTATTTATTTGTGGTAAATCTAGTGTTAAGCCTTTTGTATGAGTATTAATTAAAAAGATATATATATATCTATGTAGCGGCCTATAGCGCCTCGATCCATTGCAAAAAAGTAACAAAAAAATGAATGGAACAATACATGGAAAACAACTAAAAGCACTCAACTACACAAAAGTATCCAAGACTTTCACCAGGAAACACCGAAATTTAACAACAGGAAAGAAGGAATAATTACCACACGTCTAAGAATCGGTCATACCAGACTAACACATGAACACAAAATCAAAAAAACTACATCACCCACCTGCACTCATTGCAGTAACCATCCATTAACAATAACACACATACTGCACGAATGCCACACCACAGAAACCCAAAGACAGAAATATGGAATCAACGCAAACATAAACCTTACTTCTCAAAACGACATACAAAGAGTATTATTATATCTAAAAAGCAAACTACTACTCACACATCTAATGGTGCCGTCGTCGCTAATGACCTCGCTGTCGATGCGACAATAAAATTAAAAAAAAAAAAAAAAAAGAAAAAAAGATATCTGATCATCTTTATCCCCGAACACTGTCAATTGTTTCAAATGATAACGCACAACTTAAGGCACAGGATGGCTTACTATGACTGTGTGTGTAGATACTCGAAGAACAAATGTTAGATTCCAGATTTTAAACAATGGTTAATTTGAGATTTTAGACAATAATTAAGAGATAAAGTTGCAATGGTTCTTGATGAAATGATAGACGAAATAATAACAAATCTTTGAACCTAGGTTACAACAGAATAGTGAAGCATATCTCATAATAACCTTTTTCAAAAAAATTTAATGACAGTGTAGCATGTTTGAATTGATAAGAAAGTATTGTAAGATTGAAAACTTAAAATTTTTTTCCATTCTAGGAAACGTCAGGTTTCCATTCCCAATTCTTTATTTTGTTACACTATTTTGTTTACAGTATATTCTTCCTAGATCTCTAGGACAATATCTAGTGGAGTTAATTGTGTCACGATTATCAATACTTTTCTCTTTCTCGGCAATATAATACAGTTAGTATACATTATTAATTTACATAATCTAATACAATGTGTATTCAACGAAAGTCAGAAATTCTTTTATATTCCGTAAGGACGCAAAATAATTTTTAATTATTCGTATTTGATGTTACGGTATTTTTTTGAAATTTGACCCATATTCATTGTGAAACTATTCCAATATGTATATAGCAGTTCTATAATAATTTTTATCCGAGATATTAAAGCAGGAAAAGTTTCAAAATAAAACTATTTTCATTTCTTCCTTTTACAGTGGATCAAGAAACTATTTACATATCTCTAATCTATATTTTTTAAATATCTTTTCGCACTAAAATAATTTCTTAATACTTGACGACATTAGTGACTCTTACCCCATATATATTTAATGATGTAGCATAAAAAAATTATGAAACAAGACAAAAATTATAGTCAAAGAAATATTGATAGAAATTATTTCTTTTAATTTAATTAAACCTTACCTTGTATAATCTTATTTCGATTGTTATACATCTACAGTTCAACATCTACTTTATATGCTTTTTGCACTTTTCTACTTTATATCCTGAGAAATTGTTCTAATTAGCGTATGATTCATCATTTGCTGTAACAAATATTCGTTATTCCGTCGACTTATAAACAATTTCGCTGTATCCTCTTTATTCTGAAACATGTCCATCATTTTAATTTCTGTTAACGGAAGAATTTCAGAATTCAATTCAGTATTAGTCCTTCTTCACACGAGTTCTTTTCCGTCAGAGCGAAAAATATTGAATTTAGTCACATCAGAGGATAATATTGTTTCTAGCAAATAGATTGCAGAGTCATACGTTAGAGAATTATTTAATTAATTAATAAATGTGGTAGAAAGCTATTTTACACGGAGATTATAAAAAACATTATACTTTGATCATGTTATATATATTTTTTATATTATGTGCATCCCATGCAATTTTTCATTATAGTATGTCATATAAGTACTTCAATATTTGCAGTTTAGAGATGAAAATATAAATGAACGTACCAATAGATTTCTGTCAATGTAGCTTTCTGGAACGTCAACTTTTCTAGATCATTAGATATTGAGATCCTCCTTAACTGTTTTTTTACAATACGTAGTTCTGTACATATACATATATATTTTTTAAGTTTCCTAACCGTTGAAATCGCAGTCATATACGTGATATTTCAGAATTATACTTACATGTATGATGAAGACTGTTTAATGACTTATGAATAACATTTTCCATACAGTGGTCGACAACAGTTAACAATGTGTCTATTTGAATAAAAATCACCAAAAAATTGACTTTGTAATTGTTTATATTTATTAATATAAATATAATATAATTGTTTATTATTATAATTACAATTATAAATATTTATTAATTACTTACTAATTGTTTATATTTATCATTATATAAGATTTATTCTACGTACTTACTTTACAAGGTAAAGTACTTTATATTTTTCATTATATAAGATTTATTCTATGTACTTGCTTTACAAGGTAAAGTACTTTATAAGATTTCATTATATAAGATTATGTATTTACTTTACAAGGTGGCCATTGAAAAATTGAAAAGTTTGAAAAAGTCATAACTTGTTCATTTTCAACCTTCTGTGTTTTCTTTTTTTGTAGGTTATAGAAGATTCCTTGGAGATTAAAATGACTACATATGAGCAACGAACTTCCAAAACTCATTGAGTTTTTCTATTTCAGTGAAAGATCAATAATTATTAAACGGGTACATCAACAAAACTGCAGATTTTGGGATATCTCAGGAAAAATCTTTTTGAGAAACTCAGGGAATTACATCAGCATCAATTGCATCCCCACAAATGCATTGTTTGGTGCGGTGTTATGGCTGAAAGAGATATCGGCTTCTATTTCTTCGAAAATGAGGAAAGCCAACCAGAAAAAATCAACGGGGCCCTGTATAGGACAATGCTTGAAAATTTTTTATGCCCAGCGGTTGAAGATAATCAGGAGGCATGGTTTCCAACAGGAACGAATGAAGCTACTGTGCAAACTGCCAGAGAGACGATGGATCTCCTGCGAGAAATTTTCGGTGAACGAATAGTTTAAATAAAAATTTGATTTTTTTTCAGTTTTTCATCAGACCACTCTGTATTTATGTATACGACAGAATACATTTATCATGTAATTATCATTTCAATAAATAATACACATATATTATATGTTATAAATGACAGTTATATAGAAATAGAATTTTATTGAGGCAGAATTTTTGTTAAAAAAATAAGATATCAAGTTTTGATACCTGATTCTAATGTCAAGTTCTAACCAAGAAATAAGATTATATAAATATAGGACCAACAATTTTTCTTTTTCGAGCAATTTGGACTTCTATTTGTGGAAATTGGTTAAACCTTCAGCTTATGACAATAACAATGCCGATACCCCGAAAATAATGAAAAATCGAATTATTGCCTTACATATACCAAATCTGAAATACTATAATAATTCTTGACCCTCTTGAATAGTCGATGAGAAGCATGTAATCTAACAAAAAAAAAAAAATTGACTTTAACAATTTCTTTAAATTGGATTCTTTCCTATAGGATTTATCGTGATCCAAAAATGTTTGAATATCAAAAAGGAAAAGTTTCCAGACATATAATTTCGTCTTATATGACGTTTTCTCTTCTTTAATAGCAGGAAAATACGTTATCAAAGTTTGGTCTCTTTTTAATACTCTTTATATGTGAGAAATTATATGAGATGATACGGAGTTTGTAAAAATACGATTAGTATCGTGTCTCTTGAATGAATAAACAATATCGCATATGTGATTCTATGCCCGCGTAGATAAAATACGTAATCATCATAAAGTGTCCTTTTCGAAACAGGAGATTTTTTTCCAGTCTCGGTTTAACCGTACTTCCGATACAGTCTCGCTTACGAGTTCCAATCCACATTATTATAGTGTTAGTGTTAGTGAAAACAAACGCCAATCTCATACATCAAACAAAGAAATACCACACGAATGAATACACTAACCAACACCAACCTGCGGGGACCTCTGAGTACAGGGGTTCCCAATTTTCCAACCAAACTGAAAGTAACAACTCCACCAAATCATACTCCCACGCTGCACAACTCGACTCATCACCTACAAAGGACCAAGCTATCATCATCCATGCAATAGACGACACAAGCCTCCAAGACTATGTTCTTGCAATAGGGAAACTAATCGGGCCCAAATCAATAAGGTACATCTCCAAAATCTCAAACAATCGAATTTGCGCATATCATGATAAAAAAGAAACAGTACTACATCTAACAAATCTGCATAAAACAATAACGGTCAACAACAATACGCTAAACTTAAGACCAATGTTAACTCCGGCTCAAAGATAATTCTATCAAACGTCTTCCCGGTTATACCCAACTCAGAATTTGAAAAAATTTTCAAAAGAAACAACGTCAAGCTATACTCGAGAATATCAACTCTGAAAGCAGGAATGACCGACCCGGAATACGCCCACATCCTCAGTTTCAGAAGACAAGCATACATTGATCCCGATGACATTGGAAAAATCCCATTCACCTTCCTAATAACTTTTGAAGATACATCGTACCGTATTTTCCCTCCATCGATAGCCTTCTTTGCTTCCGATGTAAACAAGAAGGTCACTTAGCGAAAGATTGCCCGCTAACCCAAAATTCAAACATAACCGATACGACAATCCCAAATACAAACACAACGATCCCCACACCAACTCAATCCCTCAAATTGCCGGTTAAGAAGATTCCTATCACTATCGAGACAAACATCGATAATTCCAAACAAGCAATGAATAAATTACTTACAGAGCAACCACTAATCCCCTTCAGTTCCAAAAGACCACTGTCACAATCATCAACTGACGACAAACCGGACTATGCTAATTTAAACGACACAGACTCCATGCCCCCATCAATCAATCCACATAAAAAAAAAATCGCAATAACCAAACTAGAAACACTTCCTCCACAATCTCCAGTTTTCGATTCCGCCAAACTAGAGGAAATGTTAGCCCCAGCAAGAGAAATAATAAATAAAAAAAATCCTTCACACTCCCAGCTAAATTATTCCCAAATCAAGAGCCTCCTTCAAGACACCTTCGGATCAGCAGACCCATTGCAAATCGCAAGAAACTACAAAGATAACATTCCGACACTTGTTCAAACTCTTGAAGAGATCTACCCCCATCTAAACGAAAGAAGCATAAACAACAGAATACATCGGCTCTGCAAAAAGCTCTCCAAATCGATTGACACACCTGAATCGTTATTTAGCTGCTCATCTGAATCGGACATAGAATTTTCATAAGAACCGAAATCGCAGCAAAATCCAAATTCATAGCCCCACCAAATACTTTATGAAAACAATAATACAGTGGAACATAAACGGTTATTATACCCATTACGAACAATTCCAAATTCTCATAAACAATTTCCGTTCAGACATTATCTGCCTTCAAAAAACAAATTTTAAAAAAAACCACCAGCCTACACTTAAACACTTCAACACCTTTGTCAAAAACCGGGCAAACGAAAATCACGCCAGCGGAGGAGTGGCCACTGTAATTTCGGACAAATATGATTCTACTGAAATCCCATTAAATTCAAACTTAGAAGCCGTTGCAATATCTATTTCATTTCCAAAAAGAATCCACATTTGCAATATCTACAATCCCAACAGCTTTCCCCTTGAGTTACAAGACCTTGAAGATTTAATAGCTCAACTTCCAGCTCCACTGATCAAGAGACTTTAACAGCCATCACACTCTCTGGGGATCGACCAAAACTAACAGAAGAGGAAAGACTATCGAAAATCTGCTTAACAACCAGGATTTAATCTTACTGAACACAGGTTCTCCAACGCACTTCAGCACTAGAAACGGCAAAACAAGTGCAATAGACTTAACCTTTTCCAGTCCACAGATAGCTCAACACCTAAAATGGGATACCTTAAAAGAACTATATGACAGCGACCACTTTCCCATAAAAATCACCTATGGAGACAATAGCACAACAACTCAAAACCAACCTCCAACCAAAATGGCATATAAGAAAAAAAAACTGGCCAGTATACCAAGAAAACATAACGCTTCAACTCACTGAGAAAGAAACTGAACCTGAACTCGACCCAGCCGGGATTAACGAAACAATAAACAATTTTCAACAAATCATAACCTCAGCCGCAGACAAATCTATTGGAATTCCTAGACTACAAAAATCAGGAAAGGACCGGTACCGTGGTGGAACGAAGAATGTAAAATCGCCATGCAAGAGAGTCATCACGCTTTCAATAGAGCAAAAAAACATCCCACAAACGAAAACCTAACCGAATTCAAAAGGAAACACGCTAACTTCCGTAGAATTAAAGAAAATAAAAAACGATCATGGAGAAACTACATAACATCAATAAATCAACAAACACCAACATCTGCAGTATGGAAAAAAAACAAGAACATAAATGGATCCAAACCCTCTACGAATATCCAATTCTTGGAATCTGATGATGGTCAAACCGTAACTCAAGCCCACGACATTGCTAACACATTAGCTAAACAATACCAAGAAAATTCAAATAACATAAACTCAGCACATCCTACAATAATGTACAACAATATATACCATGGTCTGATTCACAACGATAACAACTCATCACTAAACTCACCTTTAACACTCAAAGAAATAAATTCCATCCTTACATCAATAGAAAACTCCACTCCAGGACAAAATAATATCCCCAACTTACTGCTAAAAATGCTCCCAAAAACTGGAATAAATTACCTGTTAAAAATCTTCAACTGTATATGGATCCATAAAGTTTTTCCCGGAAATTGGCAAAAAGCAATTGTAGTTCCAATTCCTAAGCTAAACAAATGCAAACAAAACCCTAACAGCTATCGCCCAATTGCATTAACAAATACCATGTGCAAACTACTAGAAAAAATCGTAAATCGTAGGCTTAGATGGTACCGAAATAAAAAAACTTCTTAACCCAAATCAATACGGTTTCCGACACTACCGTTCAACCATAGACGTCCTAACGAACTTGGAAACAAATATCTGCGACGCTTTCCTCAACGAAGAATACATAGCCGCCGTATGCCTCGATATCGAAAAAGCCTTCGACACAATCTCGAGAACCAAAATTATTAACGCCCTCATCGAGTTAAAAGTAAATAGCAATATGCTATCTTTCTTAACCAACTTCCTATCCAATAGATCAATCCAAATCAGAGCAAATGGATCTCTGTCACATCCAGTTATAATCAAAAACGGAGTCCCACAAAGATCAGTAATGAGCACCATACTATTTTTAATTGGAATCAACGACATCACCACCAACCTCAAGCCACCAATAAAAACGACATAACAATCACATGTAGCAGGAAAAGTATGAACTCCATCAACGAACATTTACAAACAGCCATCGATACCCTTCAAGACTGGTCAAAAACAACCGGCTTAAAATTTTCTCCCAAAAAACCCAAGGCATCCTATTCACTAGGAAAACCAAACTCAATCCCCCACCTAAACTATATTTAAGCAATCTTGAAATACAGTTTACTGACACCATCAAAATACTAGGCCTTATTTTCGACAAAAAATTATCTTGGGCGCCACACCTAAAAACCTTAAAAGAGTCCTGCATAAAAAGACTTTACATTATTAAAATCCTTTCCAATAATAACTGGGAAGCGAATAAAGACACTCTTCTAGTTACATACAGAGCATTAATCGGATCCAAACTAGACTACGGCTCTATCGTTTACAACTCAGCCAAAAGCTCCATCAAAAAAATAATAGATCCAATCTCCCACTCAGCTCTTAGACTAGCCACAGGTGCATACCGAACATGCCCTATAAACAGCCTACTATTCGAAGCCAAAGAAATGGCACTTGAATTCAGAAGGAAGTTCCTAACTCTTAAATACGCACTAAAAGTCTCATCCACTCCAAATAATCCTTCCTACAACAACATCTTCTGCAATAGATTCAAAGTTTTCTATACCAATAAACCCAAAATTCCCTCCCCTTTCCATATCAGACTTAACGAAATCCTTCAATCCACCGCTTTCAAAATCCACCCCACCATTGAACGTAAACCACCACAAATCCCCTCATGGATAATAAAAACATTCCCAACAAACACTAGTCTTGCCGAACTTCCCAAAAAAATCCTCAGTTCAACTGACCACAAGACTCGATTCCTAGAACTAAATAACAACTACGCAGCAAGATCTACACTGATGGGTCAAAAACGGACACTGGAGCTGGATACGCCATTATCACAGAAAAAACCAAAAAACCAATAAACCTCCCTTCTTCGTCATCAATCTTCACAGCCGAAACTTATGCCATCCTGGAAGCCATCAAATATGTACACTCAAATACCGAAGCCCAGATCGTCATATACACCGACTCCATGAGCGTTACAAAATCTCTAATGAAATCATACGATCAAGAAAACCATCTAATATTCACCATCCAATCTAATATCCACAACCAACCTAACACAAACGCCACAGTCATCTGGATTCCAGCTCACGAAGCAATCGAAGGAAACGAAAAAGCCGACGCAGCAGCGAAAGAAGCCCCAGTCCCCCCACTTACCAACAACGGCAACCATCTTCCAATTCCCTGCGACGACCAAATAATCCATTGCAAAAAAATAACAAAAACTGAATGGAACAATACATGGAAAACAACTAAAAAATCACCCAACTACACAAAAGTATCCAAACTTTCACCTGCAAACACCGAAATTTAACAAGAAGGAATAATTACCACACGCCTAAAAACCGGCCATACCAGGCTACACATGAACACAAAATCAAAAACACTGCATCACCCACCTGCACTCATTGCAATAACCACCCATTAACAATAACATACTGCACGAATGCCACATCACAGAAACCCAAAGACAGAAATACGGAATCAACGCAAACATAAACCTGACTTCTCAAAATGACATACAAAGAGTATTATTATATCTAAGAAACATAAACTACTACTCACACATCTAATGGTGCCGTCGTCGCTAATGACCTCGCTGTCGATGCAATAATAAAAAAAAAAAAAAAAAAAAAAAAAAAAAGAAAAAAAAAATTTACGGTAACCAATGGTTTGAGAGATTACTGTGTAGAAAGATTAAAATGAGACATTTTCTATATCCGCAAGCTCACATAAAAATTACTAAGAAATAAGTTCTTAAACAGAAAAACATTGTTTATCAGTAAAATGTTCTGAAATATGCTGTAGAAAAGTGTAAAAGTTGTATCAAACAGGACATTTTATTCCATTTCTGTGTACTAATCTTAACACGGTTTTCTCGGATATACTGCAGAATGGCACGATTTGCTATTATTACTACAGAAATTACTACTTTTCATTATGCCAGGAAGCCAATCAAGACTATCTATCTACTATATGTGTGTATCTACTTTTGAAAGATTGTGCGTGGTAAGAAACACTTTCATGATAATTCCAAATAAAGGAATTGAGAAACAAATATTTTTCAGAAAACCAAATTATCATGGTTTTACTTTACGCTGCTGCATTCCATGTAGAAATAATGACGACGACTACAGTATACTTGCAGACAGAATAGAAATACAGCAGATTGGTTGACATGTTAGTATTGCTACTAAAATGATATTTTATATTAACATCGGATGTACTTGTATTCAGTTAAAAGTGAGCCATTACAATAAAAATTCATTCATTCACGTGAGAAATATCGTCACGCTTACTTATTAGTTAAAGGCTTTATTGTCTTCAAAGTCGAATAAAGCTTATAGGAATATCTGTCGCTCATATGCAATATTGCCTGGAGTACTGTGACTGGAGATAATTCTGTATGTAAAATTGTGAGAAGAAAAAATAAAATTTCGTTTATTAAAGTACTATTATATATAAAGTATATATGAAGTATGACAATACAATAATATAAATTAATTTTCATAAGATTCTCTCGTTTTCGAAAATAGTAAGTTCGAAAATTTATAAATTATACTTGAATTTAACTAATTCCGTATAAGATAAGGTGCGAATAATCGGCACGAGAATATTCTATGTGCAAAAATAAGTGAAAAATGTTTGTAAGTGAAAGAATGAAATGTTTTTGTTTCAGGCATCATTTTCAAGAAAATAACTTTATCTAGAAAAGAAAATTATCTTCTCTATCAAAGAGAAGAATATCTTATTAAAAATTGGCTTAGAACACTTGATAAATTTTTTAATTCGATTTTCTTCAAAACAAAGCATCTTATGAAAAATTTTATTCTACATTTTTCATTTATTTTCATTTTCTTATGCAGGACAACCGCCTGTTAAAATTATGTAAGTTTTCCATCACATTTAGAATTATAACAAAATTTAAGTATTCTTGATAAGGTTTCAAACTCGATTTTTGTCAAAAACAAAGGCTTTAATAAACAAATTTTATTCTTCTTTCTCGACTCATTTTTATATGTAATATCATCTCCGAGTCGGTTGATTACGGACATTCCGTACAGAAAAGAAGTTTTAACATTTAGTATTATTTCTACCTTACTCGAACTATTTTGGAGCTTAAATATGTTTTTGCTATCTATTGCCAATTTGAATATATAAACAATATTAATGGTAGCTGTTCGCGCGCGGGTGTGGCGAGACGTGATCTCTGATAATGAGTAGACTCTATATGTGTTTCGCGCGCTGCGATATCAGGGGTTATCCCCTCAGTGGGTGGTTTGATGTCGCGAGAGAAGACCCGTGTTGTTTGGAAGTCGTACCGATTCTAACTTGCAAGCCGATGGAAAGCGCGGATGATCTCTCGCTTCCCTTTCCTTCGGCTTCGGGAAATCGCGGGCTCAGGGCGGGACACGAATAGCGGATGTCCGTCGTCGTTTTTGGTGGTCTTGCGGGTCCGTATTTCGCACATGTTCGGGAAAGTAGGTTCCATGCTCCAATCCAAGGACGAGGACGTTGTCTGCTTAGAACAAAGCTCAGCCAGATGACCAGGTTTGTATGGCGACACAGGCCTGCTAAGGGCACTTAAAACATCATAAACTTTTCCCAACGCGCCTGCACCCAGATCTTGGCTATTGTAGGATGGAAACTCTCCCGAACAGTAGCAATTATTTAACAGATATTTATTTCCATTGGTTCAATCCAAAACTTCTCGGATCCATTTCTTAAGGATAATATATCTTTGTACGTTATGAATTAATGTTGGCTAATTAAATCACGTAAAATTCGTTTTTTTTAACTCAAGTAATGTAGAATAATAGAATAATAAAGTAATTCAAAAAAATAAGCAAACGTTGATTTGTCATTCTTTTCTCTTGAGATTTTCGAATATTAATGTGATAACTAATTTGAAATTCAAAATAATTTTATACTACGCGCATGCTAATCTATGTACGTATATATTATATTTAATACGCACGATATAAAAATACATTTATTTTAGTTGTTTGAGATAAATGGTATAGATTTTCTTACGAGAAAGAACAACCTAAACCTATCTCTAAATGAAATTCATGCAAATATATTGCAATAACAGACAATCACTAATGTATTTTCAAAAAGTTGAAATAAAATAGCCAAACTGCAGATGACTAAATGTTTATGTTCAAAATATCCTTGTCCACAAATTAAAAAATGTGATAACAATTAGAGATTCCTGACTTCTAGGAGTGTTATAACTTACACGCTTGACATTTCCACAGTACGGTTGAATGAAACGAAGAAATGCTCATTTATTCGTCAATTCGGCCAAATTTAAATCTAGCATCCCTCCATGTTCAGATAATTCAAATGTCAGAATGCATGAGAAATAACTATTGAGCATTCGTCTAAGCCGTGGGAAATATATACGAAGTAATCAATCATTCTTTCGCATTCACGGTTCTAAAATCAAGGACAATACCTATCATATTTGCATTAAAATTAGAAAAATTAAATAATATTTTGTACAATAAAAAATCTGTGAAGCATTAATACATTAATGACAATATAATATAATATACTATCGTAAACATCTTCTGTATATTAAAACTAAAAATGTTCAAAAACATTTGAAAGCGAGTGATTAGACGAATCAGTAAATTCATAGATCAATCATTCTCTCACCGATCTCGTTAAATTCTAACTATGTTGTAGAAATCGACAATTTGAATTTTCTCTTCCCAAGAAAATGTCAATTTTTTAACACATATAAAAATCATAGAGACCGGTGAGGGTTTGGTTCATGTACTGTTTTATTCCCGAATTTTGTCGATGGGCAAATGAATTTTGATTAATGCGTTTGAATTTAAAGGTATCAATGCTGAACTTTCTCGAAAGCTGATTTGGAGACTAACATGATCTATGATGTGTTTATTGTTATTCAACAGCAGAGAAAACTTCAAATTCTCTAATAATCCCAGAAAAGGAGAAGTTCCTCTAACAATAAACGATTAGAAATCATAAAAATTATAAATGATCGAATAATAAACTACACGAACACTATAATTTTGTAAAAAAACATTCATACAATAGTAAATCTGGGCTCATTTTAAAAATTGAAGCTTCTATTTCCAAAATGCGTTTTTCATTGTATCGTAAAATACATTTACACTTAATGGGTGGACAGATGACAATACTTTACATTTTGAAAATGCTATAAATTGTCACAGTACGCAGAAGCGAACGAAAAATTTCATTTATGATTGAACTTACAATGAATTTGAAGGTTGATGCGTCCTCCTTATAATAATTCCAGAAAACTTGATGTATGATCTTTCCTTGTTATTTATAAATGTAAATATCAGACTTAAGGGGCTATTCTAGTGTGAAATATAAAAAAATCGATTTTTTTTGTATATTCTTAAAGGATACAGTTTCAAAAATACATCTGTGGAACCTTATATGTGATCTCCTAAAATGAACGAAATTATGTGTGTTTGAAGGACGCGACGACTAGTGACTTGTTACCGCAGGACTATTTTAAAGGCATTTTTCTGGAAACTATCTCAACATCTACTTAACCAGTTGAATCAAAATTTTAAGTACGCATTTAGTGCATGTGTGACTACACCCCGAATCAACCAAAAATTTTTATTTTTTATATTTTTTTAGGCCTGCAAAGTATGACAAAAGCACACAAAAATCGATAGTTGAACTTCGAAGTATCGCCAATTTTTTAATTACCGACATTTTTCTTTTGTTCCGGCTGTAGCCAAATCCATACTAATTAAAAAACTATCACGTTTTTTTACTTTAGAATGGCCGGAATCATGGACACCATGAGACGACCTTTTTTAAAATTGACTATGTGTAGGGGCCTCCTCAAGTACGAGTTTCGAACACCGACTCGTATAAGCCGCAAGTGGCGATCTTCGACGTTACGCAAACAGAATGCGGAGGAACACCGCTAGGATGGGGTGTGACAGTCCAGCCTAGCGAGTAGTTATAACAACAAGTGTTTGGGGTAAAGAGTCGCTGCCAATAACCACATTGATGAGACTAGGCAGCGACTCCGAGACGAATTATATTTCATTACTTTTACCTTCCTCCATCCTCGCACCAATTGTATGTAATTGTACATGGTTGTAAATACTATAGTTACATTATCGCCCTTCATATGTTTGAGAGTATGCAGTACCATTAATTTTAACTGTTTTTATTCCAAAAAATTTTAAACGTTGTTGAGTAATACGTGCAACTAATCCTTGTCAATTTTACTGCAAAAGATATAATAGTTTGATTGAAAAAAATTTCCAAATGAAGTTAAAAAACACGCATTTTACACTAGAATACCTCCTTAAATGACAAAAATTCAAAAAATCGTAACTTTTTCGTCTAATATTCAAAGTTAAATAAATTGGGAAAAAAGGAACATACAGTAAGTTTTAAAGTATCGTTGTATATTTAATCATGAAAAAAAATTTTTCACGTACTATGATAATTTATAGCACATTTGAAAAAAAAGTATCTTCCATTTCGTATATTTGCATAATCTAAAAATGTTTCAAAAAAAAAAAAAATGAGTAATGTGCATATTTTTAGAGTAGAGGCTTCAGGCTTTAAAATAAGTTTAAGTTTATTATTATGTGATAATTTTTAAACAATTGTGACAATTCAATATTAATGGGAGTCACAGTATGTAGAGTTTGCTTCATCGGAAAAGTTGATTTCGCAGTATTTATTGTTGATTACCCGTTTATTCTACTTATGATTATTCTTTGAAAAATATTGAATTATGTTATTAATTTCACATGCTTCTGACAGTTAACTATAATGTAATTGCGAATAAATACGAACGAAAATAATATCGAGCGAACACAATATATTATCAAAGCACAGTTTCAAGTACATCGATACTGTTGTTTCATCAAAATCAGCCTGTTATGTCATTGTTGATGATACTTGAGAATATCCGTTACGATTAAATATCATGTTTTTTATACATATGTCATGGATATAGCATAGTTCACAGACTTTCTGATTCAAAGTAACAATGAACACAGTAAGAATATTAGAAGATAAAAATACAAGAAATTTAAAGATCAATTACATCAAAACACTAAATGTAATATTAAAGAGGATGCTAAAATTAATTAGCAGATGTGTCCAACTTCCAAATACAACAAACATACAAACAATGAAAAGATACAATGTAAACTTTAAACAGCTAAATACATACCGTTACATTTTTTCTTTATTCTAGCAATAATACTGATCGTACAATATTTCAACAACGTTCTTAATCCAGTATCCACGATAATATTATTCTGGATTAGTTTGGAAATAATCCCCGTCACTGCAAACAGGACAAAAACATTCTGTCATAGTACAAAGCAGTACGTTAAAAAAAATTCCTGTAAAATGTTTTCATAAAATGTAACACTTCACAAGATTTATGAAAGACTTCACTATGTCTATTATGTCTTGCACAAATATTGCACAACTCAAGGAGAACGTTCTTAATACTTTACAAAACACGGAAAAAATAAAATGCACAAAAAATAAAAACAGAGCAATAGCAATAGCAATGGAAAAATTCCAACTTCACTTCTCAAACGACAGCAAAGTACTGACTCTTCTTTCTGTAATCAATAATTTTCATGCTGCATGTACACATGTTATCATAAAGCTTGGAAAGCGAAAAAACACCTGGATATGGTTGATACTTTCCCCTATGCTATGGAGACAATTTTTTCTTAAAATTCAGCATAATTGTGCAGAAATTGCAGGGTAATAGGAAGAGAACGAATGAAAGTAACGTTTTTTCTTGGAGACACATTTATTCTTCATGCGCATTATTGAACAGTCATTTTCCCCTCATGTGTAATTCACAAGTTGTGTCACGCGACGGTGTCAATATTTTTGTCCCACTCTTAAATTTTCTGCGAAATGTGTAAAGCCACGACCGAGACCAAACGTTTCCAGACCTTCGAAGAGAATGGACTTCATTGACTACAAGTAGTATAGACTCCTGAAATTCTGCTTCTTCGTGATGGGACTGACATCGTACAAACCAACGCAGATAAGACTACTGCATACTACGATTGTATATTTGATACTTCTTCTCGGTTCAATATTTCTCACGGTAAGGATATTCTATTCGTACGAAATATAATTATTTAACCGGTTTCCTCGTACGTCAATACATTACTTGCGAAAGAATTAATCTTTTGTTTATATTTTTGTTATCAACCGTTTCAGTTTCTTCCCATGGAAAACAAAATTTGCAATTCTCAATTGTTTTCATTCCAAACAGGCATTGTAGTTTCAACAGCAAATGTAAATATATTATATGGTTTATTCCTTGTTAAATCTGTAAATGTAAGTTACAAGAGTCCAATTAATTTTATTTAGTCATTATAATATCGTGTCATGTAACATCTTTCCTGGATTTTTCAAGATAGAGGATTGGTTAAAGGATATCAAACGTGATACGAATCATATACAAGACAAAGAAGAATTGAAAATACTTAAAACACACGTAGAGATGGGAAACCGTTATGAAAATATTTATTTAAGTAAGAAGTAAATTAATAATCGCATAAGGCGACGAGGAAAAGTATAACAAGATAATATTTAAGATGCATTGCAGTTATAGTTTGTACTAGTTATTTCGTTGTAACTGCGACGCTGTTTTTTCCACATCGCATTCTCGAGGCTTTAATATCTACAAACAAAACTCTCTGTTATTTACCGTTTATTTCAATGGAGCATCTGGAAAAATCTCGAAATTATTATTTGAATGTCATTCTGATGAGCGTTACAAATATTTTCATTGCAACAATTTTTTATTGTCGTGACATTTACTTTTCATTCACTACTCTGCATATACGTGGACTGTATAAAATTGCTGTGTGAGTATAGTTTTGATTCTGTACCAATAGCGATTGGATATTTTGAAGTTTTCCACAATTATTAGTTACCAAATGGAAAATGCCGTGGATGGAAATTCGATAGAAATGGCCAATTCCAAGAAGGATATCGTTATACGCAACAAAATAATAAAATCAATGGAAATTTATAACTTAATAATAAAGTTAGTATCTTCTCAATTAAGTGCTAACACACCAATATTTATGGAAAGTTTATTTTTGCGAATATTTGCTGTGTTTGAACTTGATTATTTTAAATATCTTTTTAAGTTTTTCTACATTAACGTGAAATTAGACTCATTACATTACGTAGACGTATTTATATTATATTAATTCATTCCTTCTTAAAGGTGGATTAAGTATCTGAAACACAATTTCTCATTCTCCTGCCTATTAACTTTTCTAGCAATGTCAATACATTGCGCAGTGATCATGTACAATGTAAGTATTATCACAGTGTCCCGTACTGAAAACATTGCATAAATAATGTGAAAGAAATCTGACGGTTTTTAATGGAAAGCTGTCAATTGTTCCAATTAACAATACAAAGATTAAGTCACGTAATCGCTTGTTGCAATTATTAATTATACAATTATCTGGGCAAAATGTATGATTCGAGATTTAAAGCAACGATTAATTTGAGATTTATAACGATAAAAATTGCAAGGTTTGTTACTGAAATGTAAATGATAAAATAATAACAAATCTTTGAATATTAGTCGGAGTAGTCTTTGAAAAATAATGGAATATATATCAGAGAAACCTCTCTATACAAAATTTAATTATATTGTAATTCACATGTACTTACTTAAAATATGAAAACTTGAAACTATTTCATTTCAGAAATCGTCAGATTCGCATTCTCAACCCTTTTTTTTATCACGTTTATGGTATATCCCGTTTAGATTTCCAGGACAATGTTTCATGGACATAGTTTTGCCATGATTATGAACTTTGTTATGATTATATGTGTTACATTGTTCGTTATTAATGCATACAATACAATACAATGCATATTCGACGAATGCCAGAAATTCTTTTATATTCCGTAAGTACGCAAAATAATTTTCAATTATTTGATAACTTTTTTAACTGTTAATTAATCGCTAATTGTTTCTTTATTACTCTTTGAGATTCTACTCTTTATTATTCTTTTATGAGGTTCATTCTATGTATCTTATATAGCCACATGTCTTGAAAAAGTGTATTTATCATTACATATTGTATAATGTACTATTATATGTAACCTATATATGTATATATACATTACACATATATAAATTGTATACATATAATTTAAATATTATGTAATTTTTCTGTTATTATACATCATTTGCATATTATAAATAATAGCTTTATAAAAGGTATTTAAGGAAGAGGAGTGAGTTATTTAAATTATTTAGTATAATATTCTATTGTCTCTAGGAAATAATTGGATCATAATATAATATGACTAAAATACATAATATGACCAATATATTATGATAGATATATATATAGTATGACCAAATTATTCAAAACTTTCGGCGAATAAATATTTTTGGCTTGTATCGAATATTAAGTACAACAGAATAACTTTAGATGCTTCAACCATAATTTGGACTTTTATTTATGAGAATAGTTTAGAAGTTTGATTTATGATAATAACTATCATAAAATATTCAAAAATCGGATTATTGCCTAATGTGAAAAATTTGAAATATACTAATGTGTATCGGTTATTATCAATTGTAGGTTATTATAATTAATCTAATTTTAGTTATGTTAGATATAACAGATGACCTGTTTGTTGATCATATATAATATGAATGTGATGTGAGTAGTCCAACGTAGGCATAGAGCACTTTTTTTTCTAAAAAAAAGACCAGAGTCGTGAGAATCGTGAAAGTCGTAAGAGAGCCTCGAAAAAGAACTGTTTAATAAATATTATTTATATTATATCCCTACAAATATATATATAAAATATGTACTAAATTAATATATATCGAATTTGAAATGAAGTAGTTTTTTAATGTCATTTAAAAGAAGTAAGTATTGTTAGAAAAAAATGGATTTCAACGATTCGTTTGAATAAATTTTGAATTATCTTACAATACTTAATCATGATTAAAGGGCTAATTTCGGAACGGAAAGGTTTTCCGACTTATAGTTTCTTTTATGTGCTTTAATGGCAGTAGAAAAGTACCAAAGTTTGGCCATTTATTTCCTTGATACAGATTATTATGTATATACGTAATGAACAAAGTACGCAAAGATGCACAGTATGTAAAAGTAGAATTAGAGATAGAATTAGACAGAGAAGAGATTTGGAATCGTAACTTTCGTATGAATGAACAACATCGCAAATATAGTTTCATTTGAAAAAAACTAGTGGTGGTGTGAGAAAACCTGAAAATATTAGATCGTAGCGGGTATTTTTTCTAGATTCAGGTCCGATTCCTTTAAATTTCGAAATGATTTCGGGAAATGTTAGAATTTTCCAAAAAAGTTAGTCGAAAAGTCTTTGAACGAATTTGAAAATCTTTTTGAACGAAAATATCAAACAAAATGTTACATTTGGATATCACATATTTGGTTAGTACTCTTATTTCATGCTTTGTCTTTTGTAATTTTAGAATTCTCGGGAAAACTAACTCCATCAGAAATTTTGAAAGAGTCGGAAATTCCGACGTGATCATCGAATTTTCACTTTTGGATACAACATATACTTTCCGATTTTCTCATACCACTAAGAAAGCACAAGTAAATTGGTGGCACCCCCCCCCCTCCGATAAAAATATCATTATATGTCTTTTTCGAAACGCAATAAGTTCTATCGGCGAAATTTTTTCGAGTAACTTTAAAAGACAATTGCGTGGAACAATTCACAAGCTTACGTAAACAAGTAAATTCTTAAACAAAGAAGCATCGTTTATAAATAAAAAATTCTGAGATATTCTACAGAATGTAAAATTATATCAAATATCACGTTTTATTCCATTTCCGTCTCGTCAGTTAATCTTAATATGGTTTTTTTTTAGATATACTATGGAATGGTATAATTTATCATTATCAATACAGAAATTGCTACTTTTTATTATGCAAGGAAACCATTATTCAGCAGTATTGAATTTCTATGGTATATGGGTACCTACCTTCGAAAGTTTGAGCACGGTAAGAAATATTTTTGTGAGAATCCAAAATACATAAAATGAGAATGAAATATTTTTCCAGCAATTCAAATTATGTTGGTCCTTTTTTATGTTTATGTATTCCACTCAGAAATAATGAAAACGGTTATAGCACATTAGCGGACCATACATGATGCACCAGTTGATATACATTATTGTTGCCACTGTAAGATGATACTTCATATTAACATCGCACACATTTAGAATGTGTTAGAAACGATGCACCGGAATGAAAGTATAACTGGAATTCATTCATTACCTGAAATGTATGACTAAAGGTATCATATTTCAATTAAGTACGTACCTTTACACATTATCAATCGCAATCACTGAAAATCATCTCAAAGAACTATATATACTACATACCTATATTTATATATTTACTTATTGCAAAGTTTATGTAATAAGGGACACGCCTAATATTTCTCGCTTTCTTTACAAAGTAATTTCATAATTATAATAATTTCCTCAACGTTCGTTCTGTTCAATAATCCTTATACTGATATTTAGAATCATCAAGTTCCACGACTTTAGACGCGCAACAATGCATAATAGATTTTATAGCCTAAAATATTGCCTTCAAATGCAATATGTCCTAAAGACTATACAGGAGAAATATTGTTTGCAGAAATCCTAGATTTTCTAGTATTTTGTTTATAGAACTCCAAGGCAATTTGTCAATTTTTCACAGTCACTCATCAAAATACTGCATCAATCGAGTTGAAATCAAGTCTGAAAATGAAAAATAATTAGTTTATCTATTTTTAATTGAATAACCTGGTCGCTTTAACTGTACAGAAATGTTTCAACTGTATTATGGAAAATTATATTAATTAACTACGCCCTCAATTAATTGTGTGTACGTTCCTTGAACTATTTTTTATGGATGTAATTTTGAATTCAAATATGTCGGTATTTTTGTCATTTACTTATTAAGCATTTAGACACGCTAAAAACTTTGGTAATAGCAGATACGGTTATATACTTCTTTGATTTCGTACAAAATTTATTCTCTAATTATCTGTCTTCTAAAAATACGCTATTTGTGTCTATTGCAAATAAGATTAAGTCTGTTTTAGTTATTTGAGTTACATAGAAGTGATCCTTTTCGTCTTCGAGTAGTACAGAAATTAAATAATTAGTAGCCATAAGTTTATTGTGTTTTCTGTAAATTTCAAGCATTGATCAAGTAATAAATTTTGATTCCAGAATAATTTTATTACCTATATATATGCATGCTAATTTATATTTTGTATTTAATTTTACATTATAAAAATATAATTATTTTGATTGCTTCAGATAAGTGATTGTTTCTTTAGGAACCAGAAAGAATAAATTGTATTTTGAACTAAACTTTAATCTATCGATTAGAATCAAACACAATTGCAAATGTTTATGTTGCAATAAGGAACTTATAGTCACTAATATTGGAAAGTTTAAAACAAAAATCTCAAGAACTGACAGACTAATATTCAAAATATTCTAGCTCACAATTACAAGTTCAATAACAATTCACGTTTTGTATGTCAATTTTGTATTAACTTATCCAATGACATCATTTGGAACATATGCGAGGCTCCTTAATCAATAAATGCAATTATTTCCGGAAATATTTGTTGTTTGAAGAAATGTCTTGTACTAAACTTGTTTTGTTTCTTGAAGGAGAAATAATCTAATGCAATTAGTGTGTCTGCAAATGAAATTATACAATTTTTCACTCATTTATGCATATTTTCTATAAAAAGAAGTAATAACTTAAACGTATATCGAAAAACTCTTCGTTTAGGAGATATTTTAACTTTAGTTCTGTAAAATCATTAAATGAAGGAAGCGGAAGGACAAGGGCAGTATTCTTGTATTCATACTATTCTCGTCTTTCGAACGATAAATTTCAGTTGAAAATAAAGTTAAAATATCTCTTAAACTAATAATGTTTCAACTTACGTAAGTCGATATCTTTTCATAAAGGATATCGAGCTGCATCCATTGATTCGATGGATCAAAATGTATATCATTCTTTTTAAAATAGTGGAAATAATAACGAAATCTCTTATAAAAATCATTTGTAAAAAGAGAAAAAATAATACGCACTTCACAGAATGTTGTCCTCAAAACCATACAACTTTCGTACAAACAATTTTTTTCGTTCAATGCAAACCGTAGGAGTTATTCGAGGTGAGCACATTTTGCGCACTACTTCTATGGTATGTAGTATACTATATTCTTTTCCTTCCTTTTTTTTATTTACAAAAAGAATTGGTCGGTCGGCAAGTAGAGTGTATAAATCGGTCGGTCCGATCCGATGAGTCGTCCTTGAAGTGGAGAAAGTGGTTTGCCAAAACTATGACTGTGTTAAATTATAAACGATAATATATTACTGTTCCTACCAGATAATTTCATTTTAAGAAGGACTAATTACGAATAAAAATTTAAGAAAGTTAAAGGCAAAATATGTTCTATACTAAAAAAAACATACTTAAATAAATATTTGCAAAATATTGGAACGCATTTTGAAACGCATTGAACATTAACTAGCATTCAATTCGAACGAAATATCCCATTCTTAAAAATCCTACTCTTTAGTCAAGTACTTACATACCTATTCATAGTGGTATGTTATCTCTGTCAAATTTGGTTTTCCAAAAGCATTTCTATCCTTGACATATTTAAGATGGGTGATGAACCACAGTTCTCATGTATAAAAGCACAGTGGAGAAGCTAACAAATACAATGAGTTAATAGTGTGTTCTAGAGCTTATAATACATCAGTCGAAAATATATAAAGAAAGTCAAATTTATTTCTTCATGTATCGAGGTTGAAAAGTTGATTGAAATCTCGAATGTATTACGTAAAATCTTTTGCACATTTCTACAAGAAAATTGAAAGTTAAATCACATAGTATAATTATGAATTGCAAGTCTTAGACCATAACGCGTCAAAAGTTACTAAAATCCCTAAATCTTCATTTGCTCTTAGGCGCCTATGTCATATATACATGTCTTTATATTTACGCGTTCTCCAATTCTTTCAGCGAGACTGTCCCATCATTGTCACTTCAAATTGGATCAATGTCTATCTCGGGTAAGATTGCGGCTCGGCTTGCATAACAATCGCTCATGCGTCAAATTGTCCGATTTCCAGTTATGGTTTATATGAAGACTATATCAACTATCCTTGAGACTATGCGACTAATCGTGAATATCTCGACTCAAACTAAATTTGCTTAATCAATTAAGACTAGTGTGTGCTTCCTTATATCCTGAAGGCTCTTACACACGTTGAAACGTGCGGCTATCATACGCTCTATGCGTCATATGCCCTATGACCATCGAAGCAATCCCACTACTTTTAAAAAGTATGATAATAATCCACATAAATACAGCTCGAAAAAATAAAGAAAGCAGTCAATCTGTGAAATCTAGAACTTGCTTCTTTATTCTGTCTCATCTCATCGCGCATCCGTTTTTTGGGAATTCAACGGGATTCCTACAGTGACACGACGATGCACGTACTACCACAAAAGTTATCTGTCTTTCTTGAGAAGGCTCTTGAGATAATATCCTGTATAAGAGGCTAAAGAATCTGTGGGTCCGCGGGTGTGTCATGTTCGCTGCGTGGGCGTGGTGTTCGTTTGTGTTCGTTCGTCGTGGTATGGAAAGTCGGTGATACGGAATGTCGATGAGGTAGGGTTAAGGTGAGGAAGGCGTTTCGTTTCGGATTTCGCCACCAGACTCATCAGTGGGACTGATGGTGGCGTTTCTTACCTACTCCAGATTCATTTTTAGTTATTAGGGCTTCTAGATTGGGCCTGGAAAATTTTCACCTACTCTGGAGCTGGTCCGCACGCGTGTTTAACATGGTGTTCGCCATCGTTCCGTAGGTACGCTGTGTCCCCTTGCAGTTGGTGAGTTTTGTATGTTTATATGAGGTACTATAGCCACTACAAAGAAGTCAGTCGTCAGTTGAGATACGAGAAGTCTCTCTCGTAGAACTCTTTATTTTTGTAACTTATCGAAACTCTTTGTATTATTAGTACTATAAGTGGATACTTTAATTTTTATAACAAATCCCGATTATAATTTGTGCATATATAATCGCTATAATAATATATATTATATGTAATAATATAAAATAATATAATATTAATAATATCATTATATATTATATAATAATATATAATATAGATACATATATTTTTTTATTTAATAATAATACATCTACAACTGGTCTTTTTTTAGGCCAACCAGCAGATTAGATATAATTAGGTATGTCGTGCGTGAAGGAACATCCAGTGATGTTCCTTCAGTATTGCGTGTATAACGATTGACAATTAATTAACAATAAGTCTAGTGGTTTCGTTCTTTTGAGTCTTCTAATTTCTTCCTCATTATTGACGAGAGAAGTGACTAGCTCATTGTGATGATTGATTATCTTTTGTTTGTGGGATGTAGCAACTTGTATTAGTTCGCGTACGTATTTCAGTCGGAGATCCTTGTGTAACGTTTCGTTGTTAACATACCAAGGAGCTGATGTTATTTAAAGGATAAGTGTTGATGGGTGCAAGGATGTAGGATTTGGAAGGTAAAGGAATGGGTAAACGTGAGGAAAGGTTGTGCGTTTCGTCTCAAAGTCGCCTATACTCATCAGTGGGGCTGATGGCAGCGACCCCTTACCCCAGACGCTTATTGTATTAACTACTCGTTAAGCTGGACGGTCACCCATCTTAGCGTTTCCGCACTCTGCTTAAAATTGAAGATCGCTAGACTTCGATGCTAGGGGCACAGCTTTCTTTCTTTTTTTTAAACGTTTATTTGTGCCAGTATCTTACAATGATATTTACAATAAGTTTAACGAATAAATAACATCGGTAGGTGAGGTCTATCTCAGATTATAAGCACCAACCCTGATGCACGCATAATCTTAAGTTAGTTTTATTGTTTGCACTTATTGCTACCTTATTACTATAACCAGCGTTAATTTTTTTTTTCTATAGCTATGGGAGTTTATTTTTGTTTTATTATACAACAAGGCACGAAGTTGTATAATATTTTATGTCTGATGGTCGGTTTGTAAAGGGAGAATGAGGATTTGGGGGATGGAGAGGGAAAAGTGAACAGGAATGGGAGCTTTATACTTTTTCTTTTGTTTGTTTGAGGTGTAGCCGGAGAAAATTCTAAGCTGAGTTGGGGACAGTCGATGGCCGACCGTCTTTTTTGTCCTTTATGTCGTCAGAAGATTTTAGTTTATATTTCTTTTTTTTTTTTTGCGCTATGATTATGAGCTCTTGAAGTAATAACTGATTGGTTCCATAAAGTAATAGCGAATAGTACTTTATGGGGCCTTACGGGTACTGTTTGGGGATGCGTCCTTAACATTGTTTTCGCTTATTCATTTCGTGTCCAAGGCCGGAGGGAAACGTGCTCTTTTCTTCTGTTTCTTCCTTATTCTTGTTTTTTGTAAATCCGTTTTGCTAGGTCTTCTCAATCTTATCTCCTATTTATTTGGTGCTTTATAGCCACCAGTATTTTTTAGTGTTATATTTGATTTTCATGTCGTGTTCTGTTAGTTTGTGTTTGAATCGGACTTTGGGGTCGTGTGATGATAGGTTACATGTGTATGGTATTGTTTTATTGTGAGTTTTTCTATTGTAGTGGTAAATAATTGAGTATTTTTCGCTATTTTGTATGTGTGATGTGCTGTCTAGATGTATAAATGATTCCGGTGGCGTGTATCCTATTTGTTTCTCTCATAGTATTGCGGATTGTGGTAGATTGAATGGAGTATTAAGCTATTACGGTGAATGTTGGGTATGTTTGCCCAGTGATTTCTTATTATTTTTAGGAGGAACAGATCTATCCTTGTTACTCTGGCTTCTTTGCATAGGCGATAGCTGCTTATTGTTTTTGTAAAATTTGATTCCGGTGTTTTGTACATGTTTATACAGGCTCTAAGACATTTACGTTCGAACAGGCGTATCTTTTCCATGGTGCTGGCGCTGATATTAAACCATATGGAACATCCGTAGATTAGTATTGGGCGGAGTAGAAGTTTGTAACATAGAAGTTTTACCTCTTTGTCGAGGTCCTTTGAATAAAAGATACGTTTGTTCGCGATGAATGCTTTTTGTGCCTTGTCTATTTGTAATTTCACGTGTTCGTTGTAGTTTAGTTTGAAATCTAGATGTACGTCTAAATAGCGGACGACTTTCTTTTGTGGCACTTCGTTAGTGGGGTTTTTGTGGTCGTGAATGGCGAATATTTTGGTGGTGGTTCTTACGTCGGAGTTTGCGTCTGATATTCTTGATATGTATGGTCTAAATAATATGGTTTCGCATTTTTTTATGTTTATTTTTAATTTCCACGTATGGAAGTGTAGCGGCCTATAGCGCCTCAAGTACGAGTCTCGAACACCGACTCGTACAAGCCGCAAGTGGCTGTGCGCCTAGCGTCGAAGTCTAGCGATATTCAACGTGTTAAGCAAGCAGAGTGCGGAACACTGCTAAGATGGGTGACCGCCCAGCTTAGCGAGTAGTTATGAAAACAAGCGTCTGGGGTAAGGGGTCGCTGCCGTCAGCCCCACTGATGAGTCTAGGCAGCGACTCTGAGACGAAACGCATAATCTCTCCTCATCTTACCCAAATCCTACATCCTCCCAGCATCCTCGCCACAACGCACAATACAAATAAATAAGAATGTCTAGGTACAATAATGATACACCAACAGAACCCTTCAGAAGTATTCTTGTATTTTATTGAATAATTGTTGTAGTTCCGTTTTAATTACTGATTGTTTTTTATGTATATTACATATCGTCCGCGAAAGCTATTATTGCTTTTTTGCCGTCGCTGTTTAGGTCGTACTTCTGTAGTAGGTCACTGATGTAAATGCTGAACAGGATGGGGGAATTTACCTGCTGGAGGCCGTTTTCTATTTTGTATCATCTAGAGGTATTGTTGCTTTCGTTTACTTGGAATTGTTTGTCGTGTAACATGTTCCAGAGTATTTTTATTAGATACGGTGAGAAGTTTTTTTTTATTAATTTATAGAATAGACCATCCAGCCAAACCGTGTTGCAAGCTTTCTCGAGATCGATGAGCATCGCCCCGACGCAGTCGCCCGCGTTTCTTGCTCAGCATACTATATCGGATGTAAATTTTGTAATTGCGTGGACTGTTGAATGTTTGTATCTGAATCCAAACAGCGTTTCTGGAATTATGCTATTGTTGTGAGTGGATTAAAAAGGAATACGTTCTTTCGATTAACATACCTTAATAATATATTTACACACACACACACACACACACACACACACACACACACACACACACATAAGTAGAGTAGAATATACATATAACAGTTCTTACTAATAAGCTCATACTATCCACTAGACGTGATCTCACTCTTTCATAGCTCTCATAATATATCCTCACTATACAGAACTCTCGCACTCACATGACCGAACTACCATTCCAACTACTCTATTCGACTACACTGCTTCGACTGGACGATGACTGGATTGCGACTACTCTCGATGTTGACTCAGTGGCTACTTCACAACGACTGCTCCTAGACAAAGGAATTTCACTCGCTTGTCTCGAGACAAAGGAATTGCCATTTACTCCCACCATTGTCTCATCACTCATACTTTCTCTCATATATCCAATATATTCAAAACCAAATCCACAATTGTCTGTGCAGAATGAATTTATGGAGCCATTTATTATTGTTCCAAATATTTTGCTAATGTTGGACAAAAAGCTGATCGGTCGGTAATTGTTTGGGTCGGTGTCATCTTTTCCTTTTTATTCAGAGCTTTTACCTTTGCAATTTTCCATTTCGCAGGGAAGTAATATAAATTCAGGCAGTTATTGAATAGTACTGTATTGTGACATACGTATAGTGGTGGATATGTAGGTTTTTTAGAGCTATATTTAGTATGCTGTCGTAGCACGAGGATTTTTTGTTATTTAGTTTTTTAAATATTAGTTTTAGTTTGTTGTATGAACGTGAATAGTTTGTTGGATTTGCTGAATAGTCTGCTTGAATTTTTGAATTTAATGTTGTTTTTTATTAATATGTCTGTACGGCATTTGGTCATTTCTGATGTATTTTGTTTTTTATTAATATATTTGTACGGCATTTGGTCATTTCTGATGTATTTTGTTTTTTATTAATATGTCTGTACGGCATTTGGTCATTTCTGATGTATTTTGTGCTTATTGTTTAGTTTGGTTTCGCAAAGAAGACCTACATCTGGTTTGTGTCTTTTCAGTAGTTCTGTCAGCGAGGCTCTTTTTTCGTTGGAAATTATCGAAATTACATTAATTTCTAAAATATTTAACGTTTGTGGTCTCATTTTTTCTGTCTTTGGTGTATTGGGATCTCTGTCCATCTAAACCTGAATGTCAAGTGCCTCTGCCGTAATCGTGATTGGAAGTGCTATTGCTTTCATTTACGTGAAACTGTTTGTCGCGTAACATGTTCCAGAGCATTTTTACTAGGTTCTTTTTTTATTAATTTATAAAATAGACTATCCAGTGAGACAGTGTCAAATGCTTTCTCGAGATCGATGGGCACCGCCCCGACGCAGTCGCCCAGCATATATCGGATGTAAATTTTGTGATTGCGTGAATTGTTGAATGTTTGTGTCTGAATCTAAATTGAGTTTCTGGAATTATGCTGTTGTCTGTGCAGAATGAATTTATGGAGTCGTTTATTATTGTTTCAAATACTTTGCTAATGTTGGGTAAGAGGCTGATTGGTCGGTAATTGTTTGGGCTGGAACCATCCTTTCCTTTCTTTTTCAGAGCTTTTACCTTTGCAATTTTCCATTTCGCAGGGAAGGAATATGAATTCAGGCAGTTATTGAATATTATTGTATAGTTGTATATATATAGTGGTGGTAGGTTTTTTAGGGCATGTTATTTGGTATGTTGTCGTAGCTCGAGGATCTTTTGTTGTTTAGTTTTTTGAATGTTAGTTTTAGTTTGTTGTATGATGTGAATATGTTCGGTGGGGTGGTTTCTGTGTTGGGTTGTCTGATGTATTTGTGTTGTCGAATGTGCATATCGATCTATTGTTTAGTTTATCTTCGGTTATTTCGTGACGTAATTGGTTGATTTTTTGTTCAATTATGTTTGTTAGTTGTGGTTTGCCCATGTGGTCATTTTGAGTGTGGACTGTCTCGAAGTGAGCTCCTAATATGTTTAGTTTGTCTTGTGTTTCTGAGATGATTAAATTTTTGTCTTTGTCTGTCAGTAATTTGTATCGCTCTAAGTTTGCTTTTGTGACCAAGTGTGTGTGTGAGTTGGATATTTTCAGGGTGTCGATGTTGTTTTGTGTTGCAGTGCGGAAGATGCTTATTGATGGGAAGAGGTCTTTCTATTTCTGAAGTGTGATATTTGTGATCTTGTGTTTCCAATATTGGCTTACTGAGTTTTGAAAGGCTTTTTTGATTTCGTATCGAATGGCTTTTAGTGTGTATTTGAGTATGGCTATAAGTAGGTCATTGTCAGGGCTGTATTTGTCTATTCTTGTTAGTCTGTTTATTCTTATAATTAGTTGGCTTTTTTGTTTTCTAAGTTTCTTTATCCGTGGGATGATGTATCTGTTGAGTTATAGTTATTGTTTGCGTGGTCTATTGTGTTTGTGATGTTTGTGTCGAACTGTTCGATATATTTGTCAATCTCGTCTGCTGTTAAATTTCTGTCGTTCGATATGTCTATGTTATTGTTACTGTTTAAGTGTGCTCTGAACTTGGGCCAGTCTGCTTTATTGTAGTTTTATTGTATGTTATTATTGATTTTGTCTATTTCAAAGTGTTCGTGTGTATTTAGTGAAATATTTATGGATACGGTTCTGTGGTCGCTGTTGTATTTGTAAGATTTAAGTTTATTGTGTGTTGTTAAGTCGTGGAAGTGTAATCTGTTGTCTGCTATGCATACGTTGAGAAATGATCCGCCTTTGGAATATGTTGGAACTTCTGTGTGCAGTAATGTGAGTAGGATTATTTGGTTTGGATTGAGCCAATTGTACAATGCTATCCGTCTGTTGTTGTTTGTGGTGTTGTTCCATGCACTGTGTTTTGCGTTTAGATCGCCTGCTAGGAGAAAGTAGTTATTATTTTTGTATATTTTTAAGTTTTCGAACATTTTGTTCAATTCTTTCGTTTTTACCGCTGCTTGTGGCATAAACTGCTATCAAGAACAGGTTGTTATCATTTTGTAGTTTTAATTTTATGATAGTTGTTTCGAACGCTGGCTTTGTTAGATAGTCTATTTCAATTGTTTCAAACGTTATGTTGTTTTTTATTAATATAGCTGTGCCCGCGCTCTGTTTGGCATTTTGTCTGTCATTTCTAATAAATGTGTAATTCCTGAATTGTATCCTGTGTCTTGCGACGTCTGGTTTGTGTCTTTTTAGTAGTTCTGTTAGTGAGGCTCTTTCTTCGTTGGAGATTATCGAGTTTACGTTAATTTCTCAAATGTTTAGTGTTTGTGTTCTTATTTTTTCTGTCTTTGGTGTATTGGGATTTCTGTTCATCTAAAACTTTATATCCAATGCTTCTGCTATGACTGTGATCTTGTTTGCGTTACCTTCTATTTGTTCAAGTAGTCGGTCTATTTGGTTTTGTAATGTTGTTTCTATAACTGATTTTATAAGTTCTATTATTGTGTTCCGATTTTGTTCAGTTGGAATGGTGTGTGTGTCTGTTTCTTTGTTTTTTTTACCGTTGTTTTTGTTCCTGCTACGACATCGCTGAACGATATTCCTTTTTCTATGAATTTATTTATTTTTTGTTTTATTTTTTTTTCTGCTCTTATGGCTGCTTTTTTTTCTTCGATTTTATTTCATTAAGTTCTGGACATCCTCTGTATGAGGCGGGATGTCCGAAGTTTCTGCAATTGATGCAGTATGGTACTGTGTGTTTAGTTGGGAGTCCCTGTTGCGAGAGCATTCCCCTGGTTTGTGTGGGACGTTGCATTTTACGCAACGGTCTAGGTTGCAATTGATGGTTATGTGTCCGATTCTTTGGCATCTCTTGCATTGGATGCGGTCTTTTTTTGCGATTTTTTCCCATCTTATGTAAGTGTGGAGTATCGTTTTGATTTGTTTCAGATTATTTATGTTGCTGTCTGGTGTTATGTATACTATATATATGGGGAGAGATCTGTTTTCTGCGATTGATTTTTTAGTTGTAAATTTTTTGACTACTGTGAATTTTATGTTTTCGACATTTTTTTTGTTTAGCTCCTGGAGGACGGTTTCAGTACCGTAATCGCCTTCCAAGTCTTTTAGTAGAATTGTTTGTTTCTATTTTTGGTGTGTATGTGAAATATTGAATTTTGTTTAATTTAAGTGTCTCGCACGCTATTTTGTAATCATCTAACGTTTCTGTTTGCAATATTTTTGTTGTTGTTTGTTCTTTTTATGTGGAAGTTTTTTATTTTTCTCTCAAATACGTTTATTGTTTGTTTTCGTAAAGTATTATCGGTGGACGTTTTCCTTGATTGCTGTTGTTATTATTTCTGTTCAGTGTATCGAGTTGTGATTGTGGTTGTACTAGGGTTTGTGTTTGTGGTTTACTTTTATTGTTGGTTACTGGGTGTTTTGGCGGCTGGTGTGATGATGTTGATATTGATGTGGGTGGTTTTTATTGATCCCTGGTTTTTCTGCAGGTTGGTTGTCCTCTGATTTATTTTCTCATTTTTTGGGTGGTGGGATGGTGATCCACGGCTGAGTGTTTTTTTCTTCTTTTTCCGTTTCCTCTAGGTCCATTTCCTCTACCTCGTTTTCTGGGAGTGGGCCTTCCTGACGTCGTTCGTGGAGGTTTAAAATTTCCTCCATGCGTTTTTCAAGGTTTTCAATTTTTTGGTTTAAGTTTTTGTTTTCTTCTAATAGTTCTTTGTATGTTGGAGTCTTTATATTTTGTGCTTCCCGCTCCGTTTGAGTTTGGAGTGTTTCTGGTTTTTGTTTCATTTTTTTTTAAATGATTGTCGGTGCTATATTTAGCCTTTTGTTGGGCTTTTTTTGTTTTAATATTTGTCGTATTTTTTTTTCTAATTCGATATCATATTGTCTTGTGCTTGTTGTGATGACATTGTTTTTTCTATTATTTTATTTTGCATTCTGTCTTCTTTTTTTGGCTTTTCGTTGCTCCCTGTCTGCTCTTCAGGGTCGTCCCTAAGGGACTTTCTGTGTGCTCCGTTCTGCCTGCTGTTTGTGATTTTTCCTCCTTTTCTTTTTTTTTTTTTTTACTAGTATGCACCACGCTACAGAGTTCGTCGCCTAAGTGGGCCTGGGTCGGTCCGCACTCCTAGGTCTCGAATGACACGTCTGCACCCTACGAAGGTCTATACAAGACTGCACAGCCACTTGCGGCTTGTACAAGTCTGTGTTCGAGACTCGTACTCGAGGAAATATCGGCCGCTACAGGAGCATGCGGTGGAACTAGCTAATTTTGCTGCTGAATCAGTATCTTCATTTCCTTTGATGCCTACATATGCTGGGATTCGGGAGAATAAGACTTTTCCATTTATGTGTACAAGTTTGAAATTTATTTCGACAATATTTCCTTTGATTTTGATGCATCGGTAAAAATTTGTTTATGGCTTTAATTAGAAGGTTAATTCTGTGTATAGATTTTTAAAGATGTTAAGGTCAATAGCTTCCTGTGTGTTTCAAAAGCTGTCTTACGGAGGGGGTGATTATTGTCCACAGAGGGAGTTAATATTGTCTTCTTCGCAGAAACATCTCTATCTTCCAATACTTAGGAAGTATTTTATGAGCTGAATGTTTAAAGGTTTTGGTAGATTGGGCTTTTTTATAAAATCTTCGAGCAGGGTGTCGGTTATTATCTAAGCAGGATTTGACGGTGTTGAGTGTTTCGATGCTGCGTAAGATGGACTTAATTGTTTTCTTCTGATTTTTAATGCTGGCAAATTTGCTTCGCATAGAATTGCAGTTACTGGACTTGTGCAGCATGCCCCTAGCTCCTGCGTTGTGTACTTCTGGTTTTAATATTTTTAGCGCACTAGGATTGGCAGAGCAATATACAATTGCTCCATATCCTCGAGTTTCGATAGCTCTAAAGCTTTGTATGATTTAATTAGGACTTGAAATTCGGTTCCCCAATTTTTTGAAGCTATAACTTTTAGGATGTTCATTCTTCTGCAGCATTCTGTTTTGAGAGTTTTCAGGGATGGACTTCAAGTATGTCTTTTATCTAAGATTAGGCCAAGGATTTTGGGGATGTCCGTTCTCGTGATTTGTTGTTGTCCTAAGTATAGCAATTCATGATTTTGTATTTCCTTTTCTCTTGAAAAAATGGTAACGGTAGTTTTACTTTTAGTACATTTAATACCAGTCTGTTGGGCATAATATGGGAGTATTTTTAGGCAGTTTTGGAATATTTGTTGACTTGTTCTTTCCGGTAATGAAAAATGTACAGTTATCGATAAGATATATTTGACTGGTTTGGGGAAAACTCCTGTAATATTATCTAAAGTCACTAAAAATAAGGTTACGCTTAGCACTTATCCTTCTGGCACGCCATTTCAGATTTCTGTTTTATTTGAAATTTTTTACCATTTACGCGGACTTAGATAGATCTATTTTTTAGGAAAATAGCTATGAATTTAAACGTATTACCTTTTATGTTCCACTGTTCCACTGTTGAAGTCGTTGGAAAATTCGGTACCTCGAAAGCATATACGCCTTTTCGATGTCCAAACATACTACTGTTAGGTGTTGTTTCGTGAGGAAGGCTTCGCAAATATTTGAGTTAAGTTTAATGAGATTGTCGATTGCGGAGCGATATTTTCTAAATCCGTTTTAGTTTCTTTCTAGTAGATTGTTGGTTTCTAGATACCGTCGCAGTTTTTTCTTTAGTATTTTTTCTAACAATTTACATAGACAGCATGTGAAAGCTATAAGTATCTAACTGTCTGGGTGGAGTTGGTTTTTGGGTTTTAATATAGATTACTATTGCTTCGTGTCACTTGTTTGAGAAAACACCATTCGACCATATACAATTATAAATTCCTAACAGATAAAATAATCCAGATAAAATAAAATAATAGATTTTGGTAGTTTTTGTATAAAAATGTTGGGTGCCTTGTC
The DNA here is from genome assembly GCA_036937485.2 of Tetragonisca angustula. Taxonomy (NCBI): domain Eukaryota; kingdom Metazoa; phylum Arthropoda; class Insecta; order Hymenoptera; family Apidae; genus Tetragonisca; species Tetragonisca angustula. Next base: position 183,562 of record JAWNGG020000268.1, read on the forward strand.
TGGTCCTAGGCTAGAGTTCCTGGTAGTTTTTATGGCTAGTTTCAGTTCGCTGATCATAATTTCTGAATTGAGAGGATTATGATTTTTTAGTATGTACTGACTTTATGCTTCTTGATTCTTCTACATTTGTCTTGATTTGGAAAAAGTTGGGTTCAAAGTTTTCATTACTCGAGTTATTTGCAAAGATATCGGCTAGTCGATTCGCTATTTCCGTGGAATCCGTGCTAATTTTGTTTTGGGAGTTTTCGTTTCCTGTATCACCGAATCACCACCATGTTTTACTGTTGGTTGTAAATTATGAATATCCATTTCCTTATTCGGTTTCCTCCACACATAACGTTGACTATCAGACCCAAATACATTAAATTTACTTTCATAAATTTCATCAGAGAAAATGACTGTGTTCCAAAAATCATTATCTTTAGTTTCACATTCTTGTGCAAAGTTTAATCGTTAACTCCATTGGTCTTGCTAATGAATGACTTTTTCTTTGCTACTCTACCATTAATGTTATTTTTTCGGAGTATTCTGCGACATAATTCGGGATATACATTTTTTCCAAAGTAATTATTAATCATTAGAGCAAGCTTTGGTGTCGAAATTTTCAGATCCTTTTTTATTTCACGAAGAACAATATTTTGTTCTTTTGCACTTAATTTCTTCGATCGACCTGTACGTTGTTTGTTCGCTACTGTACCTTCAGTTTTAAATTTTTTTATAATATAGTGCACCGTTAACACATTTGTGTCCACACATTCAGTAGTTTGAAGATTTTCCGTCTTTGTGCATTTTTAGCACAATCTGTCTCGCACATTTTCGTTTCTGTCTTTTTTGCATTCATTTTTACTACAAACACAACGATGTTTAGCTGACGATATAAAATGTACTACACCATGTCTAAAGACAGACTGAGGTTACCAATGTTAACATCTTCTAAATGAAAACATTATTTTCCATTGACTTTTACGCGTTCGAACACTTTTGTGACCCCCTTACAGTACATCTGTACAGCAAATATTTCATGACTTCTACATATATAATTCGATTCACTTAAAATTTTACATGTACTACCCTGATACTTGCATCTGATAGTATTTATAGTATTATCTCCAAAACTTAAGTCTAAGATATATATTTCTCTTATTTCAATTTTCACTTGTACACGTTCGAACACGAGAGCCACTGTACATCGAAAGCGGGTTTTTCTTTCATCGCCTTTTTGGCGAAATTCTTCATTCCACCATGGTACGTTATTTTTCCTTGAGTTGTTTAACATTTTTGGTATAGATTTTGTTACGACCTCGATGACTGTTATATCAAAGTCATCCAAAATCTATCTTGCAATTTGTAGAAAACAGCTCTTCTAGCTCTTAGAGAGGAGACGATTGATTCTGATTTTTTCACCCCTAATTTATCGAATATTTCTTCAATTAATGAGTGAGAAATCGTTGAATATATGTACGTTTGAAACAATTAAGCGTTGGGATTTGGTGGTCGATGGTCTTAGAGCTAAATTAGTGCCATTAACTAAAATAAGTTTGTATTGGCCCGTGATGTCGTCTGCGCTTTTCTTGCTTGCCATAAAAACATATATTCTATTATTGGATATTCGCGAAATGAATCTAATATTGGATGAGGTAGTTGTTTTGCTTAGACATAATCTTTTATTTGGATTCTATCCATGATTTGGCTTCAATTATTATTGTTTGATCCCTTTTTGAGGAACAGACACTTTAAATAACATGTGTATGACTTCTTCGTTGATGGTTTGGTAGATTGCTTCGCTGTCGGCTTGGGGTACGTTATTAGCATTGACGGAGGCCATTTCGGTGAAAAATTGCACCGAAGTGCAAAGATTTAGTCCAAAGAATATGTGAATTGTTATTTATCACTGTTGTTCACTAATTTTTTACTTAGTTTCACAGTTGCACATAATTATATTGTTACTTCTGAACCAGATACACGGTACTCGCTGTCAAAGCGCGCAGTATTTATAGACACAATCTTTCACTGCGAGAGTCTCCGAAGGACTGAACTACTATCATTGTATCCGAATTTGTGCCATTTTTATTATCGCACTCAATATAGCGGTATATATGAAAACTCATCTGCGAAAAATTCTGAGACTGATGTTTCATTTTTGACTAATTGTTCGAAACTGAATGGGGGATCTATGTAGCAGACACAAAATCATATAAATTTGATGATTATTATTCATACAACAATAGTTTAATGTATTTAGAAAATTCATATCTGTAGACGCAAATAGATTAGAATGCAAATAGAATGTTCCTTGAATTTGTTTTCTTCATGCTTCGTAATCACATCGGAAAAAAATGTAAGTTATTTGAATAATTAACGATGACTTCTAAATCTTATGAAAGAGTGATTTTTAGAAAGATTTCTTTCCACCGTTCGACGGGACTTTCAAAATAGTGCAAATTTGTCCTAAGAAGTTTTTTTACTATAAAAGATATTAAGATGATCCCATTTAGCTAAGAAACATAATTGTATTATTTATTTATCCACAAATTGCGATCTTAACTTACTTTTCAAATCGTACTGTATACGCGTTTGTATTTGTTGTAAGACGAATTATTTACAGATGAGAGTTAGGTATGGCTGAGGAAATTTTAAAATTTCTTGAATCTCAGTTTAAACCTATCGAATCGGGGATTGTATCAGATCGTAATGGAGTTTTAATCCGAGTTATCCTTAGAGTAGACTTTTAATTGCTGTTCTCGTTTAATTGGTTTCTGTTTACAGCGGATAATTGTGACAAGAATTACGAAGTCTTTATTTTCTACTAGCCATGTCTGTGGCAGAGTAATATCAGAGTGGGTCGGTAACATCCGGAACGAAATAATTTTAAGACATATAATTAATTTTCCTGCTTTTTTCTTCTTTTTTTCTTTAGCTGGATATACATTGCGAACTTTAGAATCTATCCAAGAAAATGTAGTCACGTAATTTTTACAACTGATTTTTTTAAATACGCTTTCCTTTTTTGCAAATGAAGAGTTACTTACTCCGTAATTAATTTTTGACTTTCTCTTAGATAATTTGAATTGTATTCGTACATTTTTTGACGTTTATGCTATCAGTTCCATTCAGAAACAGATTTGAAGCGAAATAACATTCTCGTTTGCGCACAATTAAATGGCTTTTGTTAGTGGAATTCTATCAACTATAAAAGTATTGAAAATATTTATTTATACATTTCAAAGCTTAAATAGAACACACAATCGAAGCTAAGAGTCTTAGAAGTATCACGTAATTTCAAAAACTGAAAAATTGTTCCTTTTGATTAATTTGTTTGCTTTTTTCTACGTAGAAGTGCAAAATGCTTCGATATGTAGCGGCACGAGTATTTAAAAAACGGCTAATTTAAAATAAAGAATGAAGAAAATAAGAAAGCAAAAAATATTTTCATTCTTAGATGTTACTAATCAATCAAAGCAAACGTTATTAAATCTTGTTAAACATTAATATTAGTAAATAGTTATTGTTATAATTTCTTGTTAAATCTCAATCATTGACTAATAACTAATAGGATAGACCGGAATCTATCTCACGTTTCACGTGACTCGGGATTCATCTGACCCTGTTTCCATTTTCGTATCACAGTCTGTCATATCGACATCAGCAAGTATTGTACTACAACGCTATTGGTAATAGAAATTGAAATAAAAACATATGGATGGTGCTGTTTCCTCATCGAAAATTATTTGCTGAATTGAATCCAGTGACGAGCAAACATACATATGTTTGTACATACAATAATAATAATAAATGCCTATTTAGTAGACATTGTTTGTGAAGCTCTATCATATAATGTGACTTTCCACAAAAGTACATTGTTTCTCGATGATTCTCTACGACTTCTTTTTAACAAATGAATTTTTTCTACATGCTATTCTGAATAAAAAATAAAATTTTTTCTCATTGACTGGTGCTATAGGCCAAATTTAAAGCGCATATTAAAAATTATCATTAATATACAAGAAGAATTAATATTTTAAATTGGACTGTGACGTCAGTCGGTGTGTTGAATTTTACATACACGTTACTGTGATTGGCTGGAATCGCGCGTCAAATTTAAAATTCTTTTCCGAATTATATTGAGAATTAACGTTGATGTGCGAAAAGAATTAATATTTTCAATCGGCAACTGATTGTCATTGGGGCCAGTTGAATTTTACAACGTAGTCTGATTGACTGATGAAATTTATAGTTCTTTTCAGAATCGATCAGAATCGATTCAGAAATTATCATTAATCCTAGAACATTAATCTTTTATTAAAATAAAAATAGTATTTATTTATGCAAACGAAACAAGCACTTACCGGCATCCAAGGACGCTATCCGTTTTGAGTATATTCCCAATAAACAAATATAAGAATAGTAATGATGGCTGATGTCTTGAATGCCATATTTACGTAAAGAGACATACAACGATTAAATATAAGCCTCTTGCATAATATTTTGTACGTACAGGAACTACACGAACATAATATTATCGGATATACAACGATTTCACTACCTTAACTCGGCATTAAAGGGTTACATGGATTGTGAAGTTGGTTAGTATATCGAAAAATAACTATACGATATCTTTCTAAATGCATGAAATTCAGAGCATTAAGTTCCCAGTAAAGGCTCGACATTGTGCAAAAGTAAAATAAATGCTACAACTGCCTAGGTTCAGGATATGCACCTCCGCGACGCCTCCGATGGGCTCGGGGGTAAAATAGGTCCAATGTAATTTTTGCTTGTTGTAAAAGGCGACTAAAAGGAATAACTTTATGAAGATGGAAAATTCAGGTAAAAAGAAGACACCTATTGATGCAAGAGATATCGGAACCCTTAACCCTAATACAGCAGGTGTGACGAGCAGGCCCCCGCTGCATCGTCATCAGACCATTATGAAACTACTGTGTGCGAAATAAATCCCAAGCCTAATGCGCAGTACATGACTGGAACAACTAAATACACTAAATATGGAAAGAAAGATCAGTAATTACCGGTCCAGGTGGTATTGGAATTCTCAGGTTCGGAGCGTGAGCAGGTCCGTTATCGGATATCTCGTAAATGTGAACAGGTGGCTACCCAGACCAGTGTTACGGGACTATCACCACGGTGACTTTAAAGAATGTTAATACTTTAGAGTTGAACTCTAAGATTCTAAGTATAACACCGACACGTACAATCACGTATGATTATAATGACGAAGGGGCACGGACGAGAGAAATAAATTTGGCGAGAAGGCGAACAAGAATGCTTTGTTCATCGTTCGGTTTGGGGTATATATAGGACTTTACATCTATTGATTGTTTGAGTGGACCTTGACTGAACTCGGGCGATATGCGATATGGGCGATTGCTGACTCTTGGGCTTCTGAGTCAGTAGTGGATCTGAGTCTTGGCTGGATTTGGATGATAGGACTAGTTCAGTGAACATCTGCTGATTTCCTGGATTTGTTCCTAAGTCAATGATGGACCTTGCCTGAATTGGGGTGATAAAGCCGTCTTCACACATTTTTTTGTCCAGCATATGCCGGATGTAAATTTTGTGATTGTTGCCGTGGATTGTTGAATGTTTGTATCTGAATCCAAACTGCGTTTCTGATATTATGCTATTGTCTGTGCAGAACGAATTTATGGAGTCATTTATTATTGTTCCAAATATTTTGCTAATGTTGGACAAGAGGCTGATCGGTCAATAATTGCTAGGGTTGATGCCTTCTTTTCCTTTTTTTAGAGCTTTTACTTTCGCGATTTTCCAGTTTGAGGGGAAGTAATATGAATTCAGGCAGTTATTGAATACTATTGTATAGTGATATACAGGGTGTTTCGTAACTTGTGGGACCCACTGGGAGTGGGAGTTGATTGTACACCTAAAAATAATGAAAAAAAGTCATATAAATATATGTCCTATCTGTCTTCGTTTATGAGATATAATGAATTTTATAAATAGAGCAAACCCTCTGTCCGGCCTTTCTTTCCATAGACCGCAATAGTTTGTAAGCAAAAATTCGCACTGTTTACAAATAATACTTACTTGCTACCTTTCGTGTAACTATTTGAAGATTCAGCAATATTGTCTAATCAGTTCAGTTCTTACTAATAATCGTAATACGTGTCGTTTAAGATCGTGTTTGAAGTGAATGAAGCGTTATTCTAACTTAGAAATGACAGATATGCATTTGATGTATGGGCTCGCTATGTGTAATGCAAGTAAAGCAAAACGTTTATACTCGGAATATTTTCCCAATCGGCGTATACCAAACAAAAAAACATTTCAAAAAATACACGAACATCTATGAGAGACAGCTTGCTTCCAAAGAAGAAGTTCATACACTGGTAGACCGATTAATAGAAATTGTAGATTTGAAGAGTGGGTCCTCCATCATGTTAAAAGGAATACTGAAGACAGTACTCGAAAAATAGCAAGAACGGAAAATGCAGCACACGTGAGTGTGGAGAATTTTGCGAGAACAGCAATTATACCATTTTCAGCGAGTACTGAAACTGATTTACAACCTAGTTTTTTGTACTTGGTTCTTGCAAATGTGTGAACGTGAAGAGAGTTTTGTATCTACCATATTTTTCACTGATGAAGCTAATTTTACCAGGGATGGTATATTTAATTTTCATAATAATCATAATTGGGATGAAGAAATCCCACATGTGCATTCAAGACATCAATACCAATTTAGTTTAAACGTATGGGCAGGAATAATTGATAAATTTTTAATTGGACCTTCTTTTCTTGATGAAAAACTAACAGGCACAAAGTACGTTGATTTTTTCAACACGCGTTTACACAAAATATTAGAGGAAGTTCCAGTCGATATTAGACTTCGTATCCGATTTATGCATGATGGAGCTCCGCCGCGTTTTAGCCGAGTGGTCATGGAGGTCCTATTGCATGGCCTTCTCGTTCTTCGAATTTGAATCCATTAGATTTTCATTTGTGGGGACATTTAAAATCTATTGTATACGCAACATCGATTGAAAATGCTGAAATACTACGAAATAGAATAGAGCAAGGCTTCCGACAAATTCGAGAAACACCAGGAATGATAGAGAGAGTAACCAGATGACAAGACGCGTACGGGCTTGTCTTCAAATACAAGATGGTCATTTTGAGCATCTTTTGTAAAAGTAATTAAAATAGAAAATTCATTATATCTCATAAACGAAGACAGATAGGATATATATTTATATGACTTTTTTTCATTATTTTCAGGCGTACAGTCAGCTCTTGAAGTGGGTCCCACAAGTTACGGAACACCTTATATATACCGACTTCCTGTGTGTCCTTCCCGATCAAGAGATCGGAAAGTAGTTTATTTTATTGCCCGGTCAGTCCCATAAAATTATTTTAGCAATTTTTTTATGGGCCTAACGATACTGCATTCCGCGTCCGCGTTCTTGACGTTTTGTTCATAACGTTGCCTGGGTCGTGTCCTCTATAATGATAAACTAGTGTTTAGTATAGTAAACTAGTGTTCACTCCAAAAGTTCACTTAAAAAAAAGAATTAGACCAAGAGTGGTTCCAAATAACAAATATACCTCACTCATTATTAATACCTTAATACATTAAACATATTGTGTTTCCCTCTTTCATATTATATTATTTGTTTATATTATGAAAAGATATCTTCATTTTCATATGATTTTCTTATAATATAATTTTATATGTATATGATTTTGATATAATATCCCACCCCCTATTTTTTTCTAAGTTTTTGTAACAATTTCGGAACAAATTAATCGTGTTATATGAAGGTTTACTATATTAGGCATCAAATTCCATGGTATGTCATATATTATTATTCACCTCTATTACTCATCTCTAAGGATATCGAACGTAGTGACCATTTATGCAGTCAATTGCAAATTTATTTCGTTGCATTTACTTACTACAAAATATGCAAACATTTTTAAAAGTCAAAAATACTTGCTATAGATTAAAATGATTATTGTAAAATTAATGTATTATATCTACAATCACTACTAATATGTATTTGACAAATTTCATTATAGATTTCAATAATTAATAATTTACACTTAAATCAACATTTTATCATTTAATAACATATCTATTACACCAAATCTGCAAACTTTCAAAAAATACATGAATTACGTTATAAGAAAATTTAAACAAATATGAATAATATAAATGAAATAAGATAGAGAATCTATATTTCTTCATTTTAAGGTAATATAATTTCATTTACATGCAATATATACACCAAAATCATTAATTATTATCATAAGACGTACTGATTAAGAAATAAGACGTACTAAGTCTTAAAGAAATTATTTTGAGTCTATCTGAATTAAATAAATATCCGTTAAAAAAAAGATAATTTTTAAAAATTTTGAGAAAAAATGAGATTGATTTCTTTAAACATTTAAAAGATGTTACAATAATATCAATTTAGTATTTTAATAAAATAAAATATAAGGAAAAGTTATTTCATACAAAAGTTCCAACTATGTTACTTACAGGACAGGTCACATCATTTGACTATGTCTGAGCATTTCCGTCAATACTCATTATTTACAGAGATATTTAATGTTTCAATCTACTATCAGAGCTATTCATAATTCGTTTCTTAAAGTTATGAACACTGACATAGTAACAAAGCTGATAGTGTAGTGGATTCATACCCGGCGGTTTCAGGGTGCCACCCTCCCAGAGAGGATATTTTTGTATTCTCCATTTTTGTTTTCTTTTTTTTTCTTTTAGTTTTCTTTCTTTACGTAGAATACTGTGTTTTACATTTTTATAGTATCCCTAATTATTAATTTATTTAAAATATCACAGAAAATTTCAATATAAAATACAACGTCGAACATTCCAATTTTTATTAACTAATATTTTGTAAAAGAACATTACAATGTCTAGATAACGTCATAAAGGCACGAAAAGCACAAATATATCTCGCAGTATAAGCATTAAATGCCATATTTTTATAGGAACACTTTGCGTTTCTTACATCGTCTGGAAAACAAACTTGGTTTACATTGAAAATATGGATCTATAAGATATTAATTTTGTTGCATACCAGAAATAGTTAACCTTTGCATTGAAAATTGGTGCAGATAATTAGATTATGAGTCAATGAATGAATTTTGATAGCGTCTTCCCTACGTAAAAGTTCATGATTGTTCTATAAAATTTCTATGCCATTCTATAACTTTTTAATTTAGCAGATTTAATTTTAAAATTTTTAATTTATCGAAAGAAATATGCATCGTACGGCTGACAAAATGGGGTGCAATGTGGAGGTATAATTTCCAATGTTGATATGCAATTCCCTTCTTTATCTGTGAAAATACTACTGAAATAGCCAACGCCGGTTTGTCCTCCCCAGGAATCCAAAATTAATAAAAATTTGTGATTTTCACAATACGGACTTATTATATTTTCTACGAAATCAACAAAATAATGTCAGTTTCCCAGATTTCGATGCAATGCTAAATACATATTTATACTGATCCATTAACATTTGTACTGTTTTGCGTACACGAGGTCCGAAATTTCTTTTCGTTTCTTGCATGCAGAAAAATTTGTGGCAAAAGAGTACCGGCTGCTGTTAAAACATATTGGGCCGTATAACTGTGCGTGACTTTATAAAATCTCCCAAGTAAACTTCTACTGCCTTTTCTCCTTTATACGATAAGCTTCTGCGTATATTCGCAGCCCATTTGATCCGTATTTATTACATATTGGATCTCAAAATTTTTTATAGAATTTGATACTCTCTTTTGAAATTTCTCCGCTTCTTGTAAAATTTTCGGTAGCCTCAATTTCTTTTTGATCTTATGTATCGTGTAACAGGGAAATCTTATGGGTACTTTTAAATTTTTTTACCCATGACTCAGATGCTGTAAAATGAAAGCTGTTCGATTGGAACGGTAATGCAGCAGCTGATGCCCACTGTTGCAACATTCTAGTTGTCACAGGTCTTTTGTCATTTCTAGTTTCTGTAAAGCGATCGTACGTATATTTGTTAATATAGTCAAATGATTCCTTCACTCCAACTCCTTTTATTTCTTTTATCCACCGCTGTAGGTAGTCCTTCCGCCGAAGTTCTTGACATCCATGACGTTGCAACGTTTGCAGACTCCATTTCGGATGTTGTCTGGCAATATTAATTATTTTAAGTCTTCTATCAAGAGGTACAAAATCCGAAATTCTGGATTTTTTAGGCTCATGTTCTTGGAAACTGTCGGCTGCTGCTGATGAATTTGAAGACGATATATTAATATCTGGTGAATCTTCTCCTTCACTATTAGTTGGCGAATCTTGTCCTACATCGTCAATTATATAGTCTTCAGGAATGTCTTCATTTTCTAAATAGCAGTCTTCTTCGTTTTCAAAAATAAAATCTTTCAAAACCTTTATTACGGCCTTTGTTATTTCTTCGCCAATCAATTGTGATTTTCTTCCTATTGTTTCATTAGGTAGCCCTTCTATAAGATTCTGCGTTATCTACGATAATAATTTAGAAAATAGGTATATCACAAATTAATGGTTAAAAATTAGTATATTAATTAAATTTACCAGTATACGGCGACAAATCTCTAAAGCGTCCGTAATTTCTTGTTTTGAACAACGTAAGAGTTCTTCGCTATTCTCGTGATCAAAATTAATTTCCTTCCCTGATGCTTCCATTTTTTTTGTTTTTAAATATATTCGTTATTACGTTATTATTATTATTATTATTATATACTGTATTATTATTAATATTTTAATACTTACAAATACTTGTAAATATAGATGTAAATAATGTGAATGTTGATATATATATATATATATATATATATATATATGGTATGAGTATAGATAGAAAAATAAATACGAAAAAAAATAAAAAAATAAATGCAGAATACTACTACTACTACACTACTATTACTAATAATATTACTACTAACATTAATAATAATAACAATAATAATAATAATAATAATGATAATTAAATTAAAGAAGAATAATTACAGATAATTATAGATAAAGCGAAGAACTAATTGTAAAGAACACTTGTGAAATCTGACTGTTACTACTCGCTATTCATTCAAGAAATGAAGCAACATAGTCAATTATACACATACTATATTATTATTACTAATTGTATTAGTAAAGTGTTAATAAAATATTTTACTTTATTTGTTACAAATTCACATTTATATATTACATGTATATATTTATTTTGTATGTATATATTTTAACAAATAAAAAATTTCATTGACAAATATATTTAATGGCATATTGTCAAAAATATTTTATAGGTATAATAAAATTTTTTAAATTAATATATAACAAATAATAATTCTGTAATCGCTAATGATTCTTATTTAGCTGTTATATATTAGTTTTCTAATACTTGCAAAAATTTTCCAACTAAATTTCTACAATTAATAAAATTATAATCATTGCGCAGCAATAAAATATAAAAAATTCATCTAAAATTTAAATATGTAAATAAATTGGTCGCAAAATGTATAATGATAATCGTATACAGTTCTTTGATCAATAAATTTTTACTTATTTTATTATATATTTTTTTTACATCGAATTTTTGAGCACCAAAAATGAATATATCTATTTTATATGAATTATTTCTGGAATTATTTTTCCATATTTTATAATAATTATGAATTTCTGCAAATATTATTTTATTTTATACTGATAAACATATATTTCTATTTTATTTACTCATAAACAGCATTAGCTTACCCATAATATAATGTTGGTTGACTATTTCTACAATCAATTAGAACTTCATTGCATCCACCTATTAAAAAATATAAAAAAACAATTGATTATAAGTCCATTTTTAAAATTGAAAAAACCTTTAAATGATTAAAATGATTATAGTAAAAGTAACATTTTATACCTATAGTCAGTATTAATAATATGTATGTGACAAATTTGATAATTTACACTTACATGTATAATGATAAATTTCAATAATTAATAAATTACATTTAAAACATATCAAGACAATATACATTATTCAACAGAAAAAAAGGTTCACATACTAGCATACTACATTATTAAAATTGAATTGAATTAAACTACAGTTTCTAAATTTAAAATTAACATTTTATCATTTAACACAGTATTTATTGGATCAAATCTACAAATTTCAAACATTTTTTACATGAATAAACAATTTATAAATTTAAATACAAATTCATAAATACAATATTATTTAATATATAATACATAATATATAAATTTATAAATGCAATATACAAATTCTTTATATGAATAAAGAATTTATAAACCATATTATTACAGATTTAAATACACAAGAATAACACAAATGAAATAAGATAAAAAATGTTTATGAAATAAGATATAAAATTTATTGCTTCATTTCAAGATGGTATAATTTCATTTACCTGTAATAGATACATCAAAATCATATAGTTTTACAGAAATATTATTTTTGATAACTTTGAGTCTATCTCTGAATTAAATAAATGTCAAGAAAAATGAGATTAATTTTTCTGAACACTTAAATGTTACAATAATGTCAATTTTCTACTCTATTTTTTACATTGTAACATAATAAAATACAATACTATAAAGTTGTTTCATAACAAATCTATATGTTTCTTAAAGAAACAAAAAGGTAGAAAAGAAAATAACATATATAAAAATACAGAAGTTTAAAATATGTTTATAAAAGAAATAAATACAATTATTCTTTAAATAATCCTAAATCAAGAAGCAAACATTATCTCGAGTATATAATTATATTTACATATTTGAATACACATACTATATACATACAAATAAGTATGTCTTCCACTAAAAAAGATTACAGAATATTATGAACCTTATGAGCAAAAGCATAGTAATTCTTACAGAAGAAATTGCATTAAACCATATTAATCTTTAAAAAATAAAACAAAACAGCATTATGCATCAATTTTCTATAAATCTATACTAATATAATGTTACTTCATTATTCTTAAGTCTAAAATATTTTTGGAATATTATACTCTTGTCAACTTCTTTCCAAAAATGTTTATATAAGTAAAACTAATAATTATGGAACAAAGACCATTTATTTAATTAACTACGGAATCCTTCATGAATCACGAAACATTTACATTTTTACATGTTTATTACACTTGATTTAAGATTTTTTAGTATTTTGCTTAATCTCTTATTTAAATGTAAAATTCGTATGTCTTAGTCATAATTTCATTATTCTATTTTGATAAATATACAATATTATTTTATATAGAACAGTGACATTTTAGTACTAAATTCTGAAACTATATGATATACAATAATGATTCAGTATTATCACAAAATAATAGCAAATAAAAATCTTCTTTAAATTTTTTTCAAACATTTTGATTATATAAAATATAAAAAAGATTTATATATATATGTAAAAAACAATGTACTAAAATAAAGTATATGATAAACATAAAAATTAAAATTATTTATAATTTTAGAAAAATACGATGCAACACAAAGTACAATGTAAAGGTATAATGAAAAAGTTAAAATAAACTTTACTTACTTTCTCCGTCTTCTGTTCATAGACTTTTTAATATAAGAAATTAAGTTTTCATATTCTAGATACACATTCCATGTGTTAATAAAATAACGATACAATAATTAATTAATAATAAACAAACTCTTTCTGTAAACTATAACAAGAGAAACTGACGAAAGGTTAAGATATTTTCTGTGGTAGATATGTACATTATTCGACAGCAATAGCGATACAAATGTAATGTGACACTGAAATTTAGAAACGTTATAAATTTTATATCTCTAGCTATGAAATTTGAAAAACGTTTTAGAAAATTAAACAATTTGCGTATTCCCAAATCACATATATAACACAACGGATGTACCACAAACAAAGTACATCGATAGACCTACATGCAATATATTTTTTTCTACTACATTCGTAAAATCCCATTTCTATTTTCATGTCACATCCTGTCGTATCGATTTATGCAGGGTTTACATTGCACCGCTGGTAGTGAAAGAATTAAAATCAAAAGATACGGACAGTGATGCAACATTTGTTTCAAAAATTATTTGTTGAATAGAATATGATCACACGACACTTTTAAATACATATAAATAATCAAATATATACTAAATTTTTCATTTAAATTTTCAACCACTGTTTTAAATCATATTTTTTCTTTATTGGTGACGTCTAATCACGTTTAATTCAATAAATAAATTTCAATGTAGAAGTAACAATACTCTCCATATTTTTTATTTTAAGGGGGTATTCCGGTTTTTCGGCTTGAAAATATCGTCTTCTTCGAGATTTTTTTGTGAGAAAACTATGATGCATTTTGGAATGGAGTTTTCGCACACAGATTTATTCATACTTAAGTAGTATTTACAATTTTTTTTTAACCAAATTAATGAATGTTGTTAAAATTATGTAGCATTGTGTAAAGTATGTTTTTGAAAACGGGCTCGAATGGTTCACGTGATTCCGGTCCACCTGGTTATGTGAAACGGAAAAATCAAAATGCATCTTAATTATCATAAATATGGCTATCGCATGAACTACGGAAAAAGCGAAATTTCGAAAATTAAAAAAATGGCAGCATTTTGAATTTAAAATATCGATTTTTCTTCGTTTGCGTGGTAGAAAGAAATAGTAAAAAACATCAGATTTTGAAATCCGTAGTTCATGCGATAGAGGTACGTCCGTTGAAGATCTTCTGCAAATTTTAAGTCAATTTCGGTCAACTTAAACTTGAGGTATCACGTGAACCAGTTTGAAAAATACGGATTCGTGAAAAACGCATTAGAAACTTTTGTAACATGCTGTACAAAAATATTCATACATAAAATCAATTGGCCAGTCCAGGTCCATACATTGGACTTTCCTCGTGTTCGTAGAAATCTTGTAGGGCAGATTTCTTTTCTCTACTAGTACTTCTGGCCCTCTTTGCGATTTCAGTGGACCGACGCCTTGAATGCTCTATACGACTTTCATCTCGAACGTTTGCATCTACTTCGATCTTTCCTGCACTACCTACGTGGTTAATCGCACACTGTTCTTTATGATCTTCATACTAATCGCTGGAATCGTCAATTGTTCCTTTCTTTTTTTTTGTTTTCCATAAATTACAGCCTTGGCAGAAACTTGACTTGACGACAGTGTCAAGAACTCTTTTACTGTACATTCCGACGAGTGTAGAAACTCCGAACAAAGAAGAAAACCCTCGCTTTTTCCATGTTTCGTCTTCCGAAACAGTCAAATAAACTATCAGATACTCAGCTTCTTTATTCTTCATTCTTCTTTCATTCTTCTTTTAAGATACAGTAACCGTGTGTACTCGAAATAATTATGTCGAGATTTTCCTTGTGTTGTAACTTCTTGCCCGATGTACTCGGAATATCAACATCATTCTCGACAGTAAATTGATTCCTGTGAAATCTTCTTTGTTTGGAAATCTTCTTCTTTTGATCCCTTTCTATCCATTATAAAATATAAAATGAATACTCGAACTCTGGATGTTAATGTTTGTAAACGTGTCTGTTTTACTCATTGATCGAAAGAAAACTGACTGCCGAAAGCTTAAAATGTATCTAAAAAGTTCAAAAGGGACGTGCAGGAACCTCACTTTAAAACAATTGGCCTTTGACAACAAATTTCGAGTGAACGATATACGGTTGTGCGCTACACGTTGCCAGCAAGAAATCGTCTTCTTTAAACATCTATAACTTCGCTAATTTTACGAATTAAAACAAATCCTTTTACATAAACATTCTCGAAAATATGCACTTTGAGAAAATGTAAAAAAATCGATTTTTTGAAGCCGAAAAACAGGAATACCTCCTTAATTTCTATCACTTGTAGTGCTGCTGTACAAAATTTGCCTAAATCACTACAGTAATAGCAACAAAAATAGTAACAGAGTTCTAGAGCTTCTCAAACATAACATAAAAATGCATTAAGTGTTACATCTTTTCTATATCTCGCCTGTGTTTTAAGTTAGGTAATGATTACAGCGCCAATGAAAACGGTAAATATGATTATAATTATTATCACAATGTTCAAATACTATCGATGTAAATTCGTTGTCGATCTATATTATAAATAAATTCTACAATATTGAAATGTAACATAGAAATTTTACGCGGCAAGCACCACAAGAAGAAAAATTAAACAGAATTCTCAGATAAAGATTACATTCAATAGCTTTAATTTTTGCGTCAAATACGTTTATGGTTTAGAAATAGCATGCATTATTTTAAAAAGTTTTTCCAATCCAATCGATATTGGTTAAAAATAAATACAGTGTATTTGAATATATTTGAATATAAAACACAAATGTATTTGAATATATTTTATGTATGTACATAACATACTGTGTTCCTTTCGTACAGTTATGAGATATGTCAAATAAAGCAATTTGAAAATTCATGGTTCCACATACAGGGTGAGTCTCGTTACGTGACGACATCAAATAACTTATAAAATATTTGTATGAAAAAATGTTCAGATAGAAATTGCATGGCTTTCAGAAGAACATATAATACTGTAATTAGTTTTATGTTATTTTGCTTTTTTATCAAGATATGAAGGTCACTTTCAATTTTTTAAATGGAATAGTTAATATTTCATCCCGAATTCGGATAAAGTATTGAATTCTACATAAAAAAATATTACCAAATAGGGTCTAAAATACATAGATACATAGTTAACGGTATTTTCTGATATAATGTAAAAGAAATTTTTGCTAATATCTCTATTTAATAATTTATCAAATATTATAATTTATTGAATTTATAAGTAAAAGCTATCTTTTTCTCTTTAATTATCTTTTTCATTATTATTTACTAATAGAATAATGTAATATTATTTTATTGTTATACTGTTTGTCTCTTCTATATATTTGATTTCACACATATTGCATGTTACAATCAGAAATTTTAACAGTTGTATTTTTTTCTTTTTATCGGATAATTAATAACTTTTGCAATAATTTATACTATTATGTGCGGAAAGGAATGTTAGGAGAGATTTGGAATCATTCTGTGCATTGAATCTTTGCAATCTTTTTTTAGTAAATATCGTTAAGAAATCTTAAAATTTATAAAAAGTAGAGTCTGTAAAAAATGTGTTATTTTGTTTGGGCGGGAATCTTTGTAGATTCAATAGAAAGAGAATATGCATCTCTCTCATATTGAAAATTAAAGGATATATTCTTTTCATACAACACACACCGCCTCTATTCCCTTATTAGCTTTAAATACTTTTTTATCTGGGACAAATAAAAGTTTTTAGATTCGTATTAGATTAAATTAAATCACATTCTATTAGAATTTTTTAAAATTAATTTTATAACTAGATGAAACATATTTAAATAAAAATAGATAGAACGGAAATAGAATATCTTCAATTCAATAAATAAGTAAGTAAAATTAGTTTTCTTTAGTTAGAAAATATTGCTTTTATATCCTAGTAGCAAGTAATTATGTTTAATTAAGCGTGACATTGAAAAGCAGAATATAATTTTTTAGTAAGCATATTTCATCTTTCTCTTTCATGAGAGTATATAGATAGATAGATTTATTTGTTTCGACTTATTATGCCAGGAAATGGATTTGGTTTTACATTTCGTATATTTTACGTCTCTCATTCGTCATTCATTTCGTTATAGATGCTATATTTAATACGGTATAACATAATATAATCTTATCTTTCCTTTGGTTCTTTGTTATTGCGATTGTTTTTATGTGTTTGTACTCTTATCCTACATTTTAATCTATTCTCATATCCCTATCTAATTATTCCGCGCGTGCTCACACGTACACTCGCACATGCACATATACACTCTTGTTCTTATATGTATTTATTATTTCGTTTCTTTTCTTTTCTGATACTCTACACCATTCTATGGCTTCTTCTGTGTATTCCTCTGATATTATTTTTTGGACATCTGTTTAGTTTGTTGCATTCTTAACCATGTGCCATTCTTTAATAATGTACCTGTCTTTTCTTTGCATAGTATGCATTTCCTCCTCACCTCACTTTCTCAATATTTGTTATTGTCTTCCTTGTTTCCACATCTGACTCTTGCCTTTATTTTTTGCATCATCTTTTTCCCTTCAATCTGCAGGTATGTAAGTAGTGGCGTATTCTATTTCTTTATACCTCTTGTTGTATTTTGTCTGTTAGATTTTCACGTATAAAATTTGTCTATCTATTTCACCCTATTTTTCCTTTAGCTTGTCGCTTACTTTTATTCCTCTCCTTTTTAACATTTCTAGACTTCTTGGCTTAAGCTGCATTCATTGATAGACTTCATCCTCTGTCTTCCCCACTCTGTTTCTGTCTGGCATTTCGTCACTTCTTCCACGCATTTATTTAATAGTGGCTTTTTATCTTCTGTTTCACTCTTTTCCTCGAATCTTGCAGCCCGTTTTATTGTATTGCTGTGTATTCTGTTCCTTAGGATTTCTTTCCGTATTATATAATTTGGCGTCCATCTATCCATCCCGAGACAGCATTTTATATATTTAGTTTGGATTTTTTCCACCTCCACCCATTCTTTCCAGCCCAAAACTTCGACTCCATATCTCATTAAGCTTGCAACCTGTCTATTGTATAGCCACATCCTTTTCCTAACCCTAACCCTAAACAGTCTTTTGCCTAATCCCTATACTTGTCTTGTTGGTATCGTGCCCTTTCTAACAAAATTATTTATATGGTTTTCACTATTTACTATTTCCGTTTTTATCAAAAGTATAGCCTAGGTATGTAAAACATTTGACTTCTTCTATTTCTTTATCTCCCCAGCACCATTTTTGTTTTTTTCTTCCTTCCTCTACTTTCCTCAAACACCATCATCTTAGAATTTTTTAGGTATTGTTTTACCACTTTTGTCATCTTCTTTAGTGCCTCTTTACTTTTTGCCAGTAGCACAACATCCGCGTACACTAGGCTCCATATTCTGTTGCCTCCTGTCTCCACATCCCCAATGCCGGCCTCCCTCAGTTTCTCTTCTGTATCTGCTATATAGGGCGAACAACATTGGACTCAGAGGACATTCTTGTCGCATGCCCTCAGTTAGCCAGAACTCCTCACTATTACCCCTTTCTGTGTACACTTCCATTGCTACTTTCTCGTAGATCTCCACTGCTCTCTCTATTAATCGTTTCCTTACCTCTCCTTTTTGCAAGTCGTGCCACAACTTTTCCCTCTTCACTGTATGAATGCTGCTTTCAAGTCCATAAAGAATGTATATATTTTACTGCCTCTTTTCGACCTCTCCTTTTGTATGATGTGCTGGAGCATATATATATTGTAGGAATCCCGGAGGAGCCCCCAATTTGTAGGAATCCCTGCTTGAGATCCCAATTTGTAGGAATTTTGATGAAAGAATGGTTATTTATTTAAAGTTAAATAAAGAAAATTCGTTTAATAACGATTATAAAGTGACGTTTTGCACTATTTTCTTAACTGCTAAACTCGCTAGATGGCAACGCTCAATTCACTCTCTTTCCTGTCTCGCGCAACTCTCAGCTCACTGTTTTCTCTCTTTCATGGCTCGTTCACTCTGCTCTCGACACTCACCCTGTTCTCATTGGCTTCTCGACACTCACTACCTTTCTTATCTGCACAAAAATTCGTCATTCACACACACATACACACAAACGCATCCATACCTTTAGTGTCTTAAACGATAGGCCTGGAGGGCTAGCCATAAACAATCTCAAGTCTCAGGCCTAACTTTCTCTACTGTTTATGCTACACCACTTGGGACATCTGCAATCGTCGGGCACTGGAGAGAGTTCTGAGTCCTTTCCCAGAATCTGCCCTTCCCACAATATTGTCTACCACGCTTTTGTTTTTCCTGAAACCTGCTTGTATTTCTGGGAGCATTCCTTTCTCTATTTCGTCTGCTATTCTTTTATTTAATATCGCAGCATAGATTTTGTATGTCGAATACAAAAGTATGATTCCTCGGTAATTCGAAACTTCCTCCGTTTCTCCTTTTTTATATAGCGGGTATATTATATCTTTCTTCCAACCATCTGGGATGCCTTTACCTTTCCAAACTTTTGGTATTACCTCTGTCAATCTTTCTGTAACTATCCCCGTGCTATATATCCATGCTTCGTTTGGGATTTGGTCTTCTGTGGCTTTCTGTGTTTTTAGGTTCCGTATTTGTCCAACTATCTCTTCTACAGTTAATTCCTGTTCTGAATCTTCTTCGATGTGTCTTTTACTCAATGCTGTCTTTCTTTGTTCTTTGCTCCCTAGCAGATTCATAAAGTGAGTTTTCCATTTTTCTATAGGTATATCGTTACTTATTTTTACCTTTTTTTTTGGTACTTATTTATTATCTTCCATGCTTTTGTGTCCGATCTTATTGCCTTTACTTCTGCTATTAATTCCTCTACTTCTGCACTTTTCTTTTTACACAATTCTCTGTGGCATTCTTTGCTTCTTATATAGCTTTCTCTATCTATCTATCTTTTTTCTGCCCTGAAACTCTTATACATTCTGTTAATACTTCTTTTGTTTCTTATGCATTCTAGATCAAACCATGGTGCATCGTTCCTTCTCCTCTGTTCTTGCACTTTCTTCTTCGTTACATAACTATCTACTGCTTTCCTCTGTTTAAAATGTAGAAAGTAAAACAGAGGGATTGAAACAGACGAATAGATGTTAAAAATGATTGTATTGACCACGTTCTGCACAATCTGGCTGCTCAGGATGGTGAGCGTCGTTATATACTGCTTGGTCGAGCATCACCTTGTCTTGACGGCCGGAACGCCTGATGAACGTCGTTTTCTGCCGCTATCCTCGGTGCGACGGCTGAGCATGTCCTCGTGTAGCCCACTACCAGTGTTCTCGATGTGAAGGCAGCTCACACAGCTCACGCAGCTTACAGAGTAAAGATTGCTGAAAGGAAATGTGATCGCACTGGACAAGCTCTAAGCTCCCGAGTGGGAGGGCGATCGCCTTTTACTTTTGTTTTGTGTATCATTACCAAATAAATATTTTGTTATCTTCATTGGTTATGGACCCAGAAACGTCTAATGAAAAAATATAACCTAGAAGAAAGGATAGTAAGAATACGAGTCGTATACAAAATGTACGGAGAAGGGTCTAAAAATGATTTTCTTCTAACTAAATTGTGCGAAAATAATTATCAGTCGTCGAAAATTGAGATGAAATGACTATTAAAAGGTAAGGGACTATTAGACTTTGTTCTCAGCAAGACTGTTCGACCCCCAAATGTAACTCAAGAATAAAAGGCGAGTTACATGATGAATAATGATAGAACTCTGGCTATTATTGGACTCCACGTTGATGCTAATCAACAAGTACATATTGAGGACTGTGAGAGTGTACATGAAGTCTGGGTAAAGTTAGAATTATTACATGAACCAAGATCTCGGATACATATCATGCACCTTAAAAAAGAATTTTACCATTTGAAAATGAAGGACAATGCAAATATGCCCTCATATGTATCAAGAAGTAAGATTATGAATAATTTAAGAGAGGCTAGTGCCGAAACCAAAGAAACCTTGCATATACTCTATTAGCTGGGTTATCTGATAGCTATAAAAGGTTAAATACGAAATTAGCAAATCTATCTGATGATAAGTTTAATTCGGCAGAAATAATACTAGTATTGTTAGCAGAATATGATCGTAGACATTCCAGACAAGAGGAAGATACTAACACACATAAAGAGGCACTGTACTCCACCAGAAGATTAAACAAGCAACATCCAAATAAAGAAATGAGCAAAGAAAAACTAAAACAAATTATGTGCTATAAGTGCAACAAAATTGGTTACTTTGCTTCTGAATGCAACTCTATGCATAATTTAAAAACCAATCAAGGAAATGTTAGTCAAAGGATATATAATGCAAAATCAAAACCGAGAATAAATGGTGCATTCTATTCTAATATCTATGAACAACGTAGATCTGAATGATACATAGACAGTGGCTGCATGCATCATGTGAGTAATAGAAAAGACTGGTTTATTAATAACCGTTTATGAATAAACGTTCAAATAGTTAAATGCAGAGGTGGTCAGTACCGCAGCTGATCCACAGAAACATAGTGGTTCCATGCTGCAAGCCAAGGGGATAGGTACTATAATATTGAATATGTATGTTGGGAAATCTATAAAAAGAGTAAGGTTGGAGAATGTGTCTGATATTAGGATACTATGTGCCTGATATTAGGAAGAATCTCATGTCTGTTGCACAGAAGGAAAAGAAAGGACATGAATTGATAATCAGAGATGGCACAATAAAGATAAGAATTATAAGCACAAAAAGTATACTGTGCATAGCTCTTAGAAGTAATGATCTTTATATAGTGAAAGCAAATGTTGACACAAGTGGATACGTTGTACCAGAATCACATGCGGTAGAAATAAATGAGGAAATGTTATGGCACCAAAGATTTTGCCATATCAATATTGATGCAATAAGAAAGACATTTCAACTAAAAAAAAAGGGTCACTGGATACGAAAATACTGATGTAAGGAAAAGTGTATGCGATGCATATTGCAAAGGCAAAACTACAAAAAGGGCATGCAAACCAATAACAAGGTTACAGTAAAAGAATGTATGCCAACTGATACATTCAGATTTATGCGGGCCAATGTCGACTACTTCAATTGGTGGAAATAAATACTTTATTACTGATAATTTTTCACGTAGATTGGATAAAAGGTCATTGGTATAAGGTCAAGAGATCAAGTTAAACAATGCATTCAAGAATATACCAAAATTGAACGTCAAATAAATGGGAAAGTAAAAAGATTTAGAAGTGATAATGGTGTTGAATTTTATAATAAACAAATTACAGAATACACGCAGAAAACAGGAAGAGATTGTAAAATTATGTCAGGAGTCTAACGAAATAGTGGGGGCACAAGATGAAAGCAAAGGTATACCACGAAGAGGAAGACGGAAAAAAACCATAGATAAAAGAATCCTTATGGCAGAAAGGGAAAACCAAAATTGATAATGGATAAAATAGAAAAGAATGTAAATTCAGACGAGGATTCCACCGAAGTGGAGGCAAACTTATTGGAAATAACTGAACCAGAGAATATAGAAGAAGCATTATCGTCGCTTCAGTCACACTTCTGGAAACAGGCTGTTGCAGAAAAGAAAAATCTGGTTGTTAAGGAGATGCCCAAGGACAAGAAATGTATTGGATGTAAGTGTTTTAAACTTAAAAAGTACTCACACGGAAACCCGATAAAATATAAAGCACGGTTAGTTGCAGAAGGATTTGGACAAAAAAGGAGAATATGCTATGAGGAAACATTCACCCGTTGGAAATTTTTCAATAATAAGATTGTTTTCGGCATTATCCACAACATTCAAGCTGAAAAAAAGACATAGATGTCAAGAACACATTCCTTTATGGATCACTGAAGGAAGAAATATACATGAAATTATCTCACTTATATGAACAAAGGAATGGACAAGTTGCAAAGTTAATGCAACCAATTTATAGCCTCTAGCAGGCAAGCAGAAACTGGAATGAAAAACTAGATGGCTTTCTCACGAAACTCGGTTTTTAAAGACTGAGGATATCAAATTGTATCTACAAGCTAGAAAGTGGTGCAATATTGATAGTCTACGTTGAGGATATAATCATATTTTCAAGTCTGAGAAAATTGATAAAATAGTTGAATTAATTTCGCGAAAATATGATATATAGGATCTGGGACAAGCTAGCTTCATACTAGGAGTGAAGATTGAGAAGAATAAAAGTGACGACATGCGACTAATACAAACAGCATATATAAATTTGATTTTGAAACTATTTAACATGGATGATTCTCGTGGAGCCAAGACACCACTGGAAACAGGAGAAGCTGTTGGGTCATTAATGCACTTAGGACTATGCACGAGATCAGATATATTATTTGCGGTAACGAAACTTTCTCAGTTTAATGTAAATCCAGGTAGAGAACATTGGAATCTAATTAAACATATATTTAGGTATTTAAGCAAAACTCTAAACGGGATAGAGTATAAGTATAGTAAGAAAATAAATATAGAAACTTTTTGTGATGCCGATTAGACAAGTGACGTAAATGATAGGTATTCATTCACAGGTCTTGTTATTAAAACAGCAAACAACATGGTCAGTTGGAAGTCGACTAAACAGAAAAGCATATCCACTTCCACCATTGAAGCTGAATATGTTGCGATGTCACTTGGAGTTAGAGAAAATATGTTGTTGGAAATGTTATTTAAAGAGTTGGATTTAATGCAATATTTTTCAGGTCTTGAGTTGTATTCCGATAACAAAGCAGCAATAGATTTTTCGAACAGCAAGATCGACAAGACGAGGACCAAACATATTAATCTATGTTACCACATAGTACGAGAAAAGACTGATAATGGATTAATGAAATTGCAATATATCCTAACGGATGAAAATTCAGCAAATATCCTAACGAAAGGGTTGAAATCTGTAAAGCATGATAAATCCGTAGAAATGATAGGATTGAGGATATCGCGAAAATGGGTGTACGATGGGTATTCGCGACATCTATAGATCAGTGTATGGGATTCTTTTGCTCTATGATGTGTTCTTATTGTTCTTTTCTGTGAACATGTGCGATGTACATAATCGTCTGGGATCTATATTTATTTTTATTTTGTAATATGCCAAAGTACAATAAACACTTTTGTTTTGTATATCATTACTAAATAAACATTTTGTTATCTTCATATTATAATTATAATATAATTATTAAATTAATGTAAATATTATGTATAAATATTATTACATATAAATATAAATATTATATAATAATTTGAATTATTAAACTTTTCTTTTTATGTTGATTTTTCTTTTTTCTTAAAATATTATGGGCAACTATGAGGGCACACATTTTTTGCACCTCCATGATAGCGATGTCACTGTTCACACTCGTGTTTCGAATTAAACACCACAGTGAGTAGGACCAGGGACAACGAACTCTAAAATGGACACGGTTTTGAGACTTCTATCGGATTACTATTACTAGCTCTCGGAGAGTATTTCGGTCTCTCTCGGAGAGTGAAAATTCTTAAAACTGCTCTCCAATAGACACAACGCTTGAGTGAAAGTACTTTTGAGAGTAATTCTCGCGAGAAACTCTCAAATGGACGTAAAGCTTAAGTCGCGGAAGAAATCACGCTACATCAACAGATATTCGTCTCCCCTTCCTCCCCCCAAGAAGATCGTCTCCGACGAAATTGCAGCCGCGCTCTTGGAAGAATGCGTGTCGGGAGGTGATTTGGTACAAAGCAGTTTGAGATCTTTACTCAAGTTTTTATTTGCATGGTTCGTACTCTGCACTTTTGCTTGCTCGCTAATCGGCGACGAGCGGATTTTTGAATTTCTTTTGCTTCTGGTGTTTACGCGAAGCGAATATTTATCACTGTGTACGAACGCTTGTCATTGTACCTACTCAGGTGTGAGAGTGTGCGTAAATCGTTAAACTTGTCGTTTGACTAGTTTAGCAAATCAAATCAACTAGAAAAATTCAACAACCTACAGTTCAAAGTTGTTAAAAATAAGGGTGGCTTTTCCATAACCAACAGAAAAACCAACAACAACGGAATGGAAATCGACAAATCAACTAGTAGCAGTCTGGCGGAAACCAACAATAAAAATCGAAAAATTTACCTACACGAGACGTCCAACACGGATATCTCTCACATCCAGCAGGTCAAATGACTATACCCATCTCAAATATATTTAACGTTCTAGCGGAAGGTCTAACAACTGCAGAAAACACCTTGGGAGAGACCACATCAAAATTCACCGAGCCGAAACTTCCTCCAATTCCTATTGAAGCCCAAATTATAGAATCCTTAATAAATCTCCTAGAAGAAACAGCAAATAGTTACACGCTGAACAATAATCACGTTAAGGTTCAAGCTAACACCACTGAAATCTACAGCAAAATAGTGCTTGCCTTGAAATCAAAGAATGTCAACTTTTATATATATTAATTTAAAAAAGACAGAAGCTACAAGCATTCAGAGGGATGCACCCAAAGACAGATACCAACAGAATCATCAATGAACTAAAAAACCTAAACCATCAGGTAGGACAAATGAACAACATAGTAAAATATGATTGACAAAACAGCCATTACCACTGTTTTTTATTGAATTGGAACCCAACGAAAATAAAGAAATTTATAAAGTTAAGGAACTCCGAAACTTACTTTCGAACTCCCGCGAGCTAAAAAAGACATACCAGAATGCACACGCTGTCAAGCTTATGGACACACTAAAAATTATTGCTTTAAAACGCCTGCATGTGTCAAAAGTGCCGGTAAACCTCACCCCTAATTGCCCATTAACAGGGAAACAAACAAGGTAAAAATTGCCAGGGAAACTATTCCGGTAACTATAAAGGCTGCATAGTGAAAAAACCATTACAACAAAAACTGTATCCCACGTTCAGACCCAAAATACTAACAAATAATTTTACCACTCCTTCACAAACACACAATCTATACAACAACGACAACATTTCAAATCAACAAACCAACACTGACGGCAAGACCTACGCTGACGTAGTCGTACACACATATACAATAGCAACGCACATCCTCCCACAATCCACAATGACCCAGTACCAGAAACGATAGAGATAAAGAAACTGCTGCACCAATCAATTAAAAATACTGAATTAATATCCACCATGTTAATAGAACAAATAAAGTTACTAATACAGCAATCAAAACAAATAAACATGATGATAGAACTTCTTATAAACATGTTTGCAAATCGAACCAAGTAATGACCAACACACTAAAAATTGCTTTATGGAACGCCAAAGGGCTCTCACAAAAAATTTCCAAACTAAAAATTTTTCTCAATAGCAACAAAATCGACGTATTACTCGTTGCAGAAGCTCGAGTTACAAACAAACACCACTATGTACAATACAATACACCCATCAGGGAAAGCCCAAGGTGGTATAGCCAATAATCAAGAGTAATATTAAATATCATCTTCAAGGTTCAATAGCCCAAACATACCTAGAAACTACTAGTATAACAATCAACACAACATATGGTAATACCACTGTAGCGGCAGTTTATTGTCCTCTAAATTTAAAATAAACATTCAGTAATATTCAAGTTTCTTTCAATCACAGATTCATTGGCGCTGGCGACTATAATGCCAAATATACTTTATGGAGCACGAAAATAAATTCACCAAGAGGCAAAACACTAGAATATACAATACGCTCACTATCGTTAAATACATTAGTAACTGGTGGACCTACTGACCCGCAGCCAAGAATAAATCCCCAGGCCTTATACATTTCGCTATAATTAAGGGCCTAAGCAAATCACATTTCAAAGTATATTCTTGCTTCGACCTCAGCTCTGATCACTCGCCGGTTTTGATGAAATTTTTTCACCAACCAGTACTCATTCAACCTACTATTCACCGACACTATGCAACAACAGCATGTAGCGGCCTATAGCGCCTCGATTACGAGTCTCGAACACCGACTCGTACAAGCTGCAAGTGGCTGTGCGCCTAGCGTCGAAGTCTAACGATATTCGACGTTAAGCAAACAGAGTGCAGAACACCGTTAGGATGGGTGTCCGTCCAGCCTAGCGAGTAGTTATAAAAACAAGCGTCTGGGGTGAGGGGTCGCTGCCATTAGCCCCACTGATGAGGCAGCGACTCTGAGACACAAAACGCATAACCTTTCCTCACCTTAGCCAAATCCTACATCCTTCCAGTATCCTCGCACAATATAAATGTAAATAAAAAATGTAAATAGGTAGATAATAAGATAAGACACATACTTCATCCTCCAAAACCCTTCAAGCACAAACTGGGAATTTTTCAGTGACTATCTAAATGCTAGCACAGATTGTAACATATCCCTAAAAACTCCGGAACAAATCGAAGCAACTGTAGTTAAATTTACTAACGTTATCCAAGACGCAGAATGGATTTCTACCAAACAACCAGAATTCGAGAGAAAATTCAATTCATTTCCTAAGCACATAATGCAGTTAATTAAACACAAACGAAAGCAGAAATACATATGGCAGAAGCAAAAAACGCTGCACAATAAAAAAGAGCTCAATGCGATCACTAAGGAAGTAAAACAATCAATTCTAAAACACTGTAATAATGAATTCCACGCATATCTCTCCAACTTATCTTTTCATGATTACTTAAACTATTCCTTATGGAAAGCCACCAAAAAACTAAAACGGCCAGTCGTCTCACTATCATTAATCCCGACAGAAACTGGGCTAAAAGTGCACTCGAAAAATTCAACACATTACAGAACACCTATATAACATCTTTCAATACAACGATATAAACAGCACAATAACATCAAATGCAGTCTCAGCTAAACCATTCACTGTAACCAAAGACATCCCAAGTCAAAAAACTTCTCGTGGACATCAAGACCAATAAAACACCCGGTTTCGACCTAATAAACGGCAAAATTATTAAAGAACTTCCGCCGAAAGCTGTCAGAATACTCATAATAATTTTTAATGCAACACTGAGAACTAGGTATTTTGCCATCCACTGAAAAGCAGCACAGGTTATTATGCTACTTAAACCCGGTAAAAGCCCACACATACCAGCTTCCTATAGACCCATTTCGCTATTACCCATTTTTTCAAAACTCCTAGAAAAAATTATCTTAGATAGATTGAAAAAAAAGTACTGAACAAAAAATTGTCCCACCACACCAATTTAAGTTCAGAAATAAACACGCTACAATCAAGCAAATTCACAGGCTAACAAATAAAATCACCTCAGCTCTTAAGCGAAAACAATATTGCACCGCCGTGTTCTTAGACATAGAAAAAGCGTTCGACAAAGTCTGGCATGAGGGACTGTTACAAAAAATAAAACAAACTTTCCCTAAACCATCAGCTTATTCAATCATATTTGAAACATCGCACATTCTTTGTTAAATGTCA
Organism: Tetragonisca angustula; assembly: GCA_036937485.2. NCBI lineage: Eukaryota > Metazoa > Arthropoda > Insecta > Hymenoptera > Apidae > Tetragonisca > Tetragonisca angustula. The sequence continues at coordinate 212,576 of JAWNGG020000268.1, forward strand.
GAATGCAACCTCAAATATCTACAGCATTGAAGCCGGCGTCCTGCAAGGGGCTTGGCCCCTCTATACACCATATATACAGCAGATATTTCCACTACGGAAGATACTGACATATACACATTTGCAGGCGCCACGAGTAGCCATTCATCAAGACCCAAAACTAGCGTCATGGTTATTACAACAACACCTTGCTAAAACTGAAGAGTGGTTAAATCGATGCAAGGTCAAAGTATATACTGATAAATGTAAACACATTACATTCACACTAAAAAAAGGCACTGTTACCCCGATAGTAACACCAGGATACCGCAAGTTAAAAGACTGAAATACTTAGGACTACATCTAGATTCCAAATTAACGTGAAAACATCATATACGCTCAAAAATCGATCAAATTCGGATTAAAACACAAAGTATGCATTGGCTTAGCAAACGCTCTAAACTAAGCCTAGATAACAAACTTTTGATCTATAAATCAATCATCAAGCCTAACCACAACACATATTTGATCCTATGGCATTGAACTGTGGGGGATGGCAGCTAAAATCCACATAACCAAACTAAAGGCAATGCAGTCAAAAATCCTCAGAACAATTATAAATGTTCCGTAGTACGTTAGAAATAACGAAATTCGCAGAGACTTAATAATTAGAACAGTCGCAGAAGAAATTACAAGACAATGCAAAAACTATAAATTGAGACTGACCCAGCATCCCAACGAACTAGCAAACCAACTACGCAACACTAACATGCCTAGAAGGTTGGAAAGGAAGCACCACAAAGATCTCTTACTACAATAACAGGATGTTTTCTACTGAGAATAACATCTACGTGTTACTACCGTTAAATACCAATAACTTAATTTACCAAATGTCCTCAATGACAAATTGTAAAGACTAATGGAGTAATACAAGAAAAAGTAAACATTAAACGGAAACATTCAAAGGAATGCCCAATAGAAATAAACTAAACCATGATTCAAAGCGTAAGAATGTTTAATATTTTTGCGCTAACAGTATTTACAACAAACAGTTTATTTATTTATTGGAATGAAATTTTGGTTATTACTCTTGTATATGAAATGACCGATTTCACAAAAGTATAAAATTATACAAAATTTAATGACTTAGATATTCAATATATTTACTAGTGGTCAATTTAAAGCTTGGAACTATTCAAACATAACATCGTTTTATCGATTGTAAAAGGGGAAGAGCCGAAGCCACAAACAAATATTGAATTCGAAAGTTCTAAACTTTTTTCTGGTATAATAAAACATTATTATAATACTGGTCTCTACAAATTTATTTTAAGAAAGAAAAATAACATGTTGATAGAAACAAGTTAAATCGAAATAAAAAAAAACTTATAAGCAAAGATTTGTTTAAGATTTTAATTGTTATAATTTTAATTTCACTTTATTATGGTCAAAATGTATTGAATGTGATGAATCATAATTTTATATTAATATTTCAAAAAAGGTCTAAACTGGCTGAAAACAAGAAGTTTTATAAACAATTGCGCTATTTCATTTGCAACAACTTAAAATCGTTCGAGCTTTAAAACGTTCAAACATTCTTCTTTGAAAATCCTAGATGATAGGTTCAAAATCTATATTCCCAGTATTGTTCAGATCAGCGATAATCGATAATCTTGAAATCAAGAATGAAAGAAAGATGGTTTCTTTTTTTATCAAAGAGGTATAATTTTTTATAAAAAGAGATAGTTAGTTTTCTGGTATCCATTCGTTCGATTTGCCAAAGAGATGTATAGCAATTTTATTCATTGTATATATTAACATTGTTGACAGTATTGATACGTTCCACTTTGAAAGGTAGTAATCACGACTCATTCTAATGTGTCTCGAGTTAATTGATTCACACTACTTGTATCACACAGCCACGTTGGAATGAGTTAGAAACCCAAAGTTTACTTGAAAACTAGTTGAAAGTCCGACATTTTTACCCAAGAGAGCAGTCTCGTGAAGAGTAAGTGTTTCTACAGAGTAATTTGACGAGGAGTGAGCGATATTGTTTCTTTTTATTTCGTTCAGTTGGTTTATTGCAGTCGCTGGAGTAGCGTTTCCTTACCTTTCCTAACCTGCATTTAACTAAAAAATTAAATTAAACTAAATAGTTAAACTAAACTAAATTGAACTAAATAATTTGGTTAGTGATTGAGAGATGTACTTTTGCTTTTTGTTAATTGTGATTGCAGGTAAAGAGTTTCAGAAAGCTGCGGTTATTGCTTGCTTGGGGAATCTTTATTTTCGATGTTGGTGACTTCCTATTTTCCAGTGCTGCTGATGAGTGGCTTATGATGATATGCTGTTGTTAAAGAGTTACTAATGTATTCCTGGAGAGTTCAGATGTTTGTATTATCGTGTAGTTCTCTAATTTCTAGTTGTTGTAAGTTTATTAAATATGATGCGGAGAAATTTATTTTGTATCTTTTGTATTTTATTAACGTGTGTTTTTGCAGTAGCTGCCCATATTTGGTGCCCATAAGTAATGATGGGCCTGATACGTGATTTATAAATATTTAATTTTATGTTTGTCTTGCTTAGTTTGCTATTTCTGGAGATCAGGAGGTAAAGTTTACAAAGTGCAGAATAAGCTAAATTGATTATTTTTCCTATTAAAGAAGCTCAAGTAAGAGTTGAGAATGACTCCCAGGTATTTAACAGTGAAAGACCAAGGGATAATTTGCCTGCGATTTTTACTAGATTTAAGGATATGCTTTTCTTTATTGAGAAGATAATAGCTTCTGTTGTCTATATCTTTGTTGGGTTTGCTGTTAATTTCCAATTTTTGAGGTATTGTTGTACTGTCAAGATGATTTTTGATATATGAGGTAATACTTTCTGGGTTCCATAAGGAAGCGTATATTGCAGTGTCGTCTGCATAAATGACAATAATTATAGGATACATACATGCGGTGATTTCTGAGGAATAAATCATTTGGTATGCCTGTATAGTCTGACTTGACCAAATTGACTTGAACTCATTTGCACGACGGAAGAGTATCGAGATGAATTTGCTGTCCACCTGGTCATAGTTATGTTCCGGGATCATTATTTACACAGTATCTTGGTAATCCAGGTCTTGAGGCCTCGCCCGATAGACAGACAGCAACGGATTTAATTCCACCTGATCACATTTGTCTTTGATTCGAAAAAATTGTTTTGGATTCAGAATTCCATTCCTCTTCTAGTTGCTGTTCGCTGTGTGACGTCATTTTTTTTGCTGCAATTTATTTATTTATTTACTGGTGACGTTATCGTGGATTCTGTGGCATTTTAAATGATATTGCTGATAATTAATTGAAGAAATGTATTTAGCATTTTCTTTGGAACCAATGTTTAGTTTTGCTTCATATTTGATGTTAAGCTTTACTGTCTCTGTCTTCCTCTACTCATTACCAGATTCGTGTATTGCATTTTTCAATAATTGCATTTCCAACTTTTGGTCGCCTTCTATTGAAGTTTAATTTAAGCGATCTTTTTATCATCATGAATAAATGTTTCTCATTCTCGATAGGCGATTTCGGCGATTTCGAAAATTTAAAAGAATTTGGTAGTATCGACGATTTTGATGAAACGGACAAGTAAATAGCGAAGATTTTATTGTCAGTGATTATTGTTTTCCATTATCAAAACTTTTCACGCTCTTCTCAGGAGTCTTTGGAAAAGATAATACCGGTGTTACTGAAGAGTTTTTTGTGTCACTTGCTCTCCTTTCAAGAGAAAATGGGCTGAAGGTAATTCTTGCCACGTTGATTTCTGAAATGTCTCGGATATTATAAAATTTAGAATCTTCTAAAACATTTTCTGTCGATTTATTCGGAAGCTTTGAAGATGGATCGTTTAATTCCTTCTTTCCTGGAGAATGGTTAAGATCCAATGATTTTTCTTTCTCGCCTGTGTGAATTACGATGAGTTTTTCTAATGAAAAAATTATGGATAGAAGGTTCTCTTCACGAAGCAGAAATAAAGTACCGATGATGATATACTGTATATATATATATTGTTTGCGCAGGGTTTGCTCCTATGAATACTCGAAATCCCATTACTTCTAAAAATGCTGTTTTATTTTCTTAATATTTTCGAAGCTATTAGAATTCTTTGGGCTATTCGTTAACCCGAAGAGAAACATTTTACATGGCTATACTCCCAAAAAAAATTTGACATGCACGGCTCCCATAGATGCGAAACCGAGATACACCCGGTCAGTACATTTTTTGTATTCATAAGCACTATCAATTAGTGCCCATGGATGTCCTAATTGAGTGCAAGCTTATAAGGCCTTTAAAAAGACTCCCCCCCCCCGGGCAGTTTAGCTGGCCAGTGCGTGAGTTGTTGTTGTTAGAAACAAATTATTGGTTTTTAGATTCAAACAATCGGTTATTTCATCTGAAGAGATGGCGTATATTTACAGACAACGACTGTGGAGAAAGAGAGACAGAGAGGAAGCAAGGAAAGACTTTCTTAAATTACAGCGGTTATCGGCCTGTCGTGTCTTAGCAAGCGAGACAAACAGAAGCTCGTATCTCGTTGTCCGTAAAAGTAAAAGTAAAATCGGTTATTACGTGTGTTGTTCGATCTGCCGTTTCAAATAATATCAAGCTTTTGTATGTTCCTTTTGTACTGTACCTCGTGATTTGTGTAAAATATATGTTCGCACAACGTTAAAAACAAATGTCGTTTAAAACTGATTTCAAGAGCATTCAATAGTTGTGAATGCAGTTGTTAGTGCCTGCCAGATTCTAGCCCTCTTTGTATTCTAAACGACTCACCGTACCATCATTCCTCACTACACTCACTTGTGATTCTGAGATCCAAGTGATATACTCAGCCAACATATGTTTTCAATCCTCACATTTCGTTCCACATGCATCTTGCACTGTCTCTAAATTCACACTTACGTAAAAATCATATTTACAAAATAATGTCCAATAAACAGAAAACACAAATACATATTCGGGTCAAAACAGGTATTACATTCAGTAAAATTAAGATAGATGGGTCGTCAGCAGAGTGAAGATGGCACCGAAAGTCACGCAGTGCTTTGCGTGTCATGATTTCGGCGACTAGATGCTGCATAAATAAGACGGAGATGGAGATTTACGGGAAATGTGGAGGCGTAATCCATTAGAGAGTGCAAAGCCCCGGTCTCCTGCTGCCATGTAGCAGAAGAAGGTATGAAAACCTCTCCCATCTGGCGAGTTTTGCTGGTTGTAGGACCTACAAAGAGAGCTCCGCAGGCCGAAAGAAGGGAGGAGCGTCAAGTTAATGCAGATTAACTTAAACAGAGCGTAGCTACTTAGCTTATGATACCTAGCTTATGATCTGCTAGGACGCACGGTACGCGAACTACTTCCGGGCGCAATCTTCATGCTCAAACGGAGCATTCGCCGGCAAAGGGATAGGGAAGGTTAACCGCGAGAGGGACTTTGTGGCTGTGGAGATGGCATGCTGGCTATTTATCAGCTGCTACTTTTCATCCAACGTAACAAACAACCAGATCCCCGACAAGCTGGAGGAAATTGGAGGCATTATCGCAGCGTCGAACAAAATGCCTATAGTCGCGGGAGACCTCAATGCCAAGTCACTAGCTTAGGGATCTAAATCTTCAAATGACAGGGGCATGTTCGTGTTAGAATGGTGCGAACAAGTCAGCCTGGTACCCATAAAATTCACACTGGAAAGGCCCTTTGGAGCCTTCAAGATCGACATTATACTGTGTCGTCTCTCCGCCTCAGGGGCAGCAGACATCTGTGCAAAAACACAGGTTCCGTGAGGATGACAACCTCTATAAAAAGTCCTCAACCGAACGCTGAGGTATCGCGGCTAATAGGCATACCCCAGTCGAGGGCACTGGGATGTGGGCTGGTGAGTACATCAGCCCTTAGCGTCCACCTCGGGACACCTAGCGACCTCATGAGTAAGTAGCCTTCATCCGGAACGGGCGTCATCCGGGGTGCGACGTGTACTTCCCAACTCGTGAGAACAATATAGGAGAGAAATCAATTAAACTTGGGGATATTCTAAGGCGGGGGGTAATGACAGCGATGTTGAAGAGAGTTTGCAGGAGGTCAACATGCGCGAGGCTCCAAACGAGTGTAGTATATCACGGATGTCGAGAAGTGTTAGTCCGGTAAATTGGGCTAAACGGAGTGCGAGTGAGAGAGAGCGGATGTTAAAATGAATGTCGATGAACTGAATGCTATGAAGATGATTGGTAACAAAGCGCGAAAGTTTGTATGTATAATGAAAGCGACAAATGAACTTTTGTTGAGATGTGTGAGTGAATATGAAGAGCAAATGATGCGTATGATTGCAAAGAATGAGAGGTTGAATGGAAAAAACGAGGAGTGCCAGAAACTATTAGCCCAGAGGAATGTGAGTGGAATGGATGTGTCTTATGCGAGTGTGGCAGATAAGAATGTTTCTAAAGTTGCGGTTGGATCGAAGCAGGCGAGTGTGAGTAAGCGCGTGAAAGAGAAGTCGTGTGATGGTGAGCCTGTGATGGTGAAAGCCAAAGATGAAATTGTAACGAATGATGGGGTCAAGAAGAAAGTGATGAAGAATGTGAGTAGATATTTGAATATACGGGTGAAAGCAGTGAGAAAGACGAGGAGTGGCGGTCTAATCATCGAGGCTGCTAGTGAAACTGATGTTTGAATGTTGCGTGAATGTAAAAGGTTCAGTGCTTTGGGCCTCAAAGTGGAGGATCCAAAGAAGATAGGTTGTTGTGTATGACGTTGAAAATGAAATGACGAATGAGGATCTAACGAAAGAATTGTATAAGAAGAACTTGAAGAATGCGAGCGTGAGTGAAGATGAGTTTAAAGAAAAAGTGAAGATTGTGAGTCGAACGAATAGGAAATGTATGACTGTGGGGAATGTTGTGATTGAAGTTTCAAAGCGTATGATGTGTTGGTGAATGAAGGTCGAGTGTGTGTGAAATGGCGTGCGGGTAAAGTAAAAGAGTTTGTGAATGTGTTACGGTATCATAAGTGCTTTGTCTTCTGGTACATGATGAGGGAATGTAGTGTGGATGGAAGAATGTGTGGGAGGTGTGATAAAAATGGCCACTTGAAGGGAAAGTGCAAGAGTGCATGTGTGTGTTGGAGTTGTATATTGAAAGGGAAGAAGTGTGACCATTCGGTTTTGTCCGGAATATGTGAGGATGCTGGAGCGTGAGAAAGCGAGAATCAGCGACGAATAAGATGTCTCTGAACATCCTACAGCTGAATTGTCAGAGATCTCACTCTGTAATGAATGATCTGAGTGTTTTTTTGACTGATATGAGAGTGAATGTTGCGTTGCTACAACAGCTGTATATAACAAACGATCGTGTGACTGCCGAGCCAATGGCAGGCATACGTCTGTGGGCGTGTACCGACCAAGGCTGCGATAATCGTGTGTGACGAGAGCGTAGAAGCGGTATGTGTGAATGAATGTACAGATGAGTATGATGTGTGTGCGTGTGCATGCGCCCGCGCGTGCGCGTGTGTGTATGTGTGTGAGAAAGAGAGTGGTGTCCATGTATTGTCGGTATGGCTACGATATTGAGCCATACTTGCATACAGAGTGCGAGACTGTGTGAAAGGTGGAAGAGTGAGTTTTGGTATGGATGCTAATGCGACCTTTCCCTTGTAGTTTAGCAAGTATGAGGGTCGCAGTAGGGAGAATGAGATGCATGGAAGGATTTTAGATGAGTGGGTGATTGCGAATGGAATGGTAGTGTTGAATGAGCTGAGTGAGTACTATACTTTCTCGGGAATGAGAGGACAGAGTGATGTTGATATGACGTTGATGTATGGAAATATGGCAGAGTGCCTTTTTAAATGGCAAGTGATGACTGAATGGTGTATAAGCGATCATAACGCGATCCTTATACAGATAATGTTCGACTAGGCGAGTGAGAGACGAGTGCTGAGTGTGGTAGCGACGGGTGTGTAAAGATGTTAGCTGGGAAGATTATGAGAGTAAGTGGAGTGAGATGTATGAATGTGTTTCGAGACGAATGTTGATGAAATAATTGAGAGAGTGACAGAATGGATCCAGGAAATGAATGCTAGATATATGAAAGAGCACGTCAAAGGGATGAGGTGGTGGTTGAAAGAGTTAAATGACGTTAGGGGTCAAGTGCGAAAGGGTAGGATGGCAGAAAGCAAGAAAGGAAAGAAGAGAAGATGTGGATGTAAGACTGAGTGAACATAAGAGAATTTTGAGTGAGTACAATTATCGATTGATTAAGGCGAAAGAAGAGAACTGGAGACAGTTCGTGAGTGTTTGTTTCAACCTGGACCAATGGGGAGTAGTGTATAGGGTGTGTAGAGGCAAAAATGTGAGAGAATGTTTGACAGCGTTGAATGTGAATAGCGTGGAGTATGTTATGTGGAAAGAGTGTACGAGATTAATAATGGAGCCTTTCCCAGCTACGTGCTTGGGTGAGGAGGAATGTTGATGATTGTGACGGGACGACTGTAAGAAGTTTTGAATTGAGTGATATTGAGAGAGCGATTGCGAGAGTAAAGCTGGGAAAGGCACCCGGCCTGAATGATATGAATACGGTAATGCTGCGTCCAATGTAGAGAGCGATTCTGGGATGGCTGGTGACGACGTTTGATGGGTGCTTGAGTGCTGGTGGTTTTCCGAGCGCATGGAAGAAAGCGTGAGTGATTGTTCTCCCGAAGTCCCCGGAGAAGTTCCGCGTCATATCGATCGGTAAGTTTGTTGCCCGTGCTGGACAAGACGCTTGAGAGATTGATGGTTGGCAGACTTGAGTGTAAGGTAAATGAGAGAATGAATGATGCTCAGCATAGGTTTAGGCGGGGCCGATCGACCGAGAGTGTGTGGGCGAGAGTGAAAGTGTATGTACGAATGAGTGAATGCAAGTATATTCTTGGTGTGTTTATTGATTTCAAAGGTGCGTTTGATAATCTGAATGGATGCAAATGATTGAGAATTTGCATGAGATTGGATGTGAGGAAATGTCCTTCTGGAGGAGCTATTTTCAGGAGAGACGAGCGTGTATGGTGGACGTGAATGAGGATGGAAGAATATTGAGAGAGGCTGCCCGCAGGGATCTATCTATAGTCCATTCATTTGAAACCTCATGATGGATAGGCTCCTGTGGAAGCTGGATGAATGTGTATGTAAGTATGTGGAGTATGCGGATGATCTGTTGCTGCTTGTGGAAGGACAGAGCCGCGTGGAGATTGAGCGAAAAGGAACTGAGTGGATAATGTGTGAATAGGGTGAGAATATTGGTTTATGCGTGTCCGAAGGCAAAACAATGACGATGTTGTTGAAAGGTAGTATGGCTGCGAGTAGGATACCGTGTGTACGAATGAATGGGAAGTTAATTAGGTACGCAGAGTGTGTGAAGTACCTAGGTATTAGAGTGAGTGAAAAAATGCATTTTAAAGTGCATTTTGAGTAAATGAAAGTGAAAGTAACGAATGTTGTGGAGCAGATGCGGCGTGTGGTGAAAAATGAATGTAGTATGAGGAAGCGTGCTGTGAGAATGATGTGTAAGGGTTTGTTTGTTGTGTGTGTGATGTATGGTTCGAGCGTGTGGTGCGAGTATATGAAATCGAAGTATGTAAAGGAGATAATGAACAGATGTTAGAGGATTGTGCTGTATGCTTGTTTGAATGTGTGCAATACTGTTTCGACGGATGGAATGCAAGTTCTAATGGATATGCCTCGGAACTTAGAGTGTATGAGTGGATGGAGTATATGTGAGAATGAATTGGTGACTGATGAGTACCGCAGGGTTCCATACTCGGACCAACGTTTCTCTGTATATACATTAACGACATTCCCACCACCACCAACACCCAAACCGCCATATATGCGGACGATACAGCCATATGCGCGGCACCATGCAACCTGACACAAGCAACGAAGTACTTACAAACCCACATCAACGCCATAGTTGAATACATGAAAAAATGAAGGCTAAGAATTAACCCAAAAGAGACTTAAGCTATCACCTTCTTTCGCAGACTCCTGCAAGTCACAGATAAAGTGCTGATCGATGGACACTCCATCCCATGGACCAATACGGCCAAATATCTAGGAATAACACTAGACAATAAACTCATATGGGCTAAAGCCATAGAAAAAAGAACTACTCTCGCCTACCCAGCACTATTCAGGATATACCCTCTCATAGTCCGAAATAGCAAACTCAAGAAAAACATCAAAATCTTACTATACCTAACATGCATAAGACTTATGGATATCAAGTCTGGGCCTCTGCATCCAAAGGACACATCAATAAAATACAAATCATACAAAACAAATTTCTCTTAATTATTCTGAATAAACAGAGCGATACAACCATAGTACAGCTCCATGAATTAGCCAACATCTCCACTATCAAGCAGTATATTCAAAACTCACCGGAGCCTACAACAACAACCGTCGAAACCCCCTCATCAGGGAAACAGACAACTATCCAGTTGGAAACATACCACTCAAAGTCAAGGTCAGATTACCTAAACATGCAATAACCTAATGAACGACCCGAACCAAAACCTTCAGATTCAAACCGTATCAAGGAACCTGCAGGATATTTGAAACTTTTCTTGCAAGCCTAACCTCACCTCATCATGCAAACAAACCACACAAATATCCACAAACTAACAATATCAATCGTCATGCTGGTTAAAGGGCACTCCAAGGTACTGCAGACATCCTCACTAATTAAAAAAAAAAAAAAAAGACCAGACATACAGTAACTATTAGTTTTCTAATATTGAAGGTTCGCGTTACGTAAGTGTCTTTCCGCGTATGCTGCCTCCTACTTCTGCTGTTGCAATTCTTCGTTATCAATAATTAGTGTTTGGACTATTGTCCCCTCTGTATATAACTGTATATATTAATTCAATAAAGACTTCTAAAATACTAAAACTGATGACTCACGAGTGCAAAAATGAACACAAGAGCTACAGGAGATAACAGAGAGCCGCCGTGATGAATCCAGTCACAGGAGAAGTGAAATCAAAGTGGTAGGCATGAGAATACTCCCGTTCTGGAGAAACGATTCAGAAACATAGTTCGCGCAAATAGAGGCGCAGTTTAGGTTGCATGGGATAACGAGCCAGGAAACTAAGTTTAACTATTTAGCCGGAAATATCAACGCGGAAATTGTGAGCGAAATGATGGATATACTTAGGAATCCACCGGAGGTCGATCCGTACAACTATCTAAAAACAGCGATAATTGACCGAACAACGGTCTCCGAAAGGGGGAAGTTCCAGCAGCTGTTGAACCAGGAGAAATTAGGAGATAGCCGTCGCAGTTTCTTCATGTTAAATCTGCTACAAGGGTATGTGCCGTCTCTCGATGGTTAGGGAGATAGAATAGGGTGCTGAGCTTGGAGACCGGATCGGGCCGTAAGTGTGCGTGGCACGAGATCGGACGTATTCCTGTAAAAAAAGGGAGAGGGAAGCCCAAGCCTCATGAACTAAGGAAAATCCGCTTAAAAATGCTGGTGTCTCTCCTGACCTCCTGGGCGGTGGAAGCCAGGAACACTTTAGGGGCAGTAGAGACGGAGGGCTCCCAGAAAAGCATCCTGAGGATCGTGGAGGAGTTGACTCGATCCTTCCAGGATATGGTGGACAGGGCCAAGGTGCATTCTCTCTCAAGATGAACGGGAAACGCAGCAACGATTGGTGGAACGAGGACATCGCGAGGTTCCGGACCGAGGCGATAAAAGGAAGAAAAGACATTTCAGAGCCATCGGCGCAAGGAAGGACACGGACGAGCTGAAAACTCTTAAAGAAAGGTACAAGGTGGCCAAAAAGACCCTGAAGATCGCTTTCCGCAGGGCCAAGGAGGAAGCTTGGAGAAACCTGGTGGAGACGGTAGACCGCGATATGTGGAGGAAACCGTATAAGATGGTTACTTAGGTGTTAAAGAAGAACACGGGGGGGGGAGCTATGTATGGCGGAGACTAGGCGGTTGGTGGAGTACTTCTTCCGTACTAGCCTTGGAAGAGGGGAATGGAGCAGGGGTCGGGATGAGACGGAAGAAAGGGACTAAGCGAAGGGCATCGCGGTTACGATAGAACAAGTGGGAAAGACGATCACCCTCTGAACGGTCATAGAATTATGAGGGAAGCGGTACGTGTGTATGGTGAAAAATTTTCTGTAATAGACTACTTTTTAGACTATGCAACGTTTTAGAGTATGTATCCATGTTTAAGGTCGACATTTTGAACATTTGTACTAGCAGTGAGGACGTAAACAACATGTTTGAAGAGTGTTTTGAGATAATGTTTCCTCTTGCAGTTCACCTTGAGTGACCTCGAATGACCTTCATAATAGGTGTGTTCGTCTTTGTATTCATTGTATTCGTCTTGGAATTCTCTATCAGAATGTAAGTAAAAAACCATATCGTTCCATTTAAAAAATCAGAATTGACCTTCATATCTCCTTGATGCCTTTACCTATAAAAAAATTAGTAACATCAGATTATTAGATCCTCGATGTCAAATAAGTTTGGTCTAATACATTTTCTTTTATCTCCGGAAACAAGCGACATATTCAGGTGGCCTGTTTTAAGTGCCTCATCCTATATAATGAAAACCAAAGATGAAGCTTACAATTATTTTGTGGAATATATGTTAATAAATGAGAATGAATTAAAGAGAAAATCAAAGATCGTTAGATTCCATACAGGGAGGGAATTCATAAATAGAGAATTCGAGGAATTATTCAGGTTGAAAGGTATTACGCACCAAAGAACGGTCCCATACAACCCCCAGAGTAACGAGGTTACTAATCGCTCAATTTTGAACAGGATGATAGATGCACAACTACCAGAACGATTTTGGGGAGAGACAGCAGTCATGGCTGCGTATCTTAAAAACAGAATGACAACAAAGGCGGACACCACCCGTATCCCATTAGAAGAATGGGAAGAGCATAAACCTATCTGAAAGTATTTGAATGTCTGGCATACTTTCATATACCACGGGCAGCGAGGGGCAAGTTAAGTCCGGCGGCTCGAAAAGGAATTTTCGTAAGCTATTCCAAAAATACCAAAGGATATAGGATTTACGACCCAGAAAGTGAAAAGGTGTGAGCGTAAAATTCGACGAAGGGAAAAGAGGATCAAAGAAACAGATCAAAGGAACAGGTTACTCTTGGGATCAGAGGAACCGGACCAAAGCATATCCTTAAAAAGAACAGATTACACTGATAGAAGAAGACAAGGACATATCTGAGACGCTAGGATGAACTGTAAAGGATAAAACCGAGCGGAGAGACGGAGAGATTCGGTACGTCCCGAGAACAAACACGATACAGAGGATATCAGAATCTAGAAGAGTAGCAAAGGAAACCACTGGGCGAACTAGAGAAGAAACGACACAAAGAGAGCAAATGACGATCTATATAGATTCTGGAAAGGACGAAACAGGCGAACTTGACATACTCGGCAAGACAAATCCCGAATAACTTCAATAAAGCAATGGAAACAGAAGAGAAGGAACACTGGAGAAGGGCAATGGAAAAAGAATTACAGAACATGGAGAAACATCAAGTCGGGACACAGTCCCGAGGAAGAACGGGATGAGAATAATGAAAAGCAAGTGAGTTTTTATTATGAAAGGAGGTAAGAATGAACAAAAAGAAGATACAAAACAAGGCTTGCAGTGGTAGGCTGCAATCAGAAACTAGGACTACATTACGAGGAATCGTTTGCACCGGTAATAAGAATGAAGAGCGTGAGGATATTACTAGCCTTAGCTAGTGTACTCAATATGAGTATCAAACAATACGACGTAAGGTCTGCATGTTTACACGGAATATTATAGGAGGAAATTTATATGAGACAGGTCCCAGGGTTTGGAGGCCGAGAAATTGACATATGTTGCCTGAAGAGGGGCCTTTACGGGCTGCTTCAGTCAGGTTACTACTGGACTCAACGAGAAACTAAATGAATATGGATGGAGAAGAATGGAAGAGGACCCGTGTGTCTACCAATTGAAAACTCAACGAGGATTTGTAATATTAGGACTATGTGTTGACGATATTTTGGTTGTAGAATCAGATCCAGGACTCTGCGAACAAGCCATGGAAATGCTGTGGAACGAATTTGAATTAGTGAAAGTTTCGGAGAAGAATTTTCTAAATGTACGAATTATAGAAATAGAAGGGTTCATCGAATTGTCGCAGGAAGATTACAGAGAGAAAATATCGAGGAAATATAAACTGGAGAATTGTAATCCAGTACAAACGCCTATGGACTCACAACACGACTTGGATAACCATGAGGGGTCACCAGAAGCGGAGTACCGCACTCAAGAGTATCAAGAAATTCTCTGTTCTTTGATGTATTTGGCAGTACGAGGCAAAATATCGCATTCGCCGTAAGTACGTTATCCCGATATTCGAGAAAATACAAACAAATGCACTTGTTAGCAATCAAAAGAATATATAGGTATCTAAAAACAACACGAAACACAAAATTGGTGTACGGGCGTACTAACAATAATCTGTGTTTAAGCACCGACGCTAGCTTGGATCTGATGTCCATTTATATAGTGGATATTTTATAAAAATAGGAAATAATACGTTGGCGTGGAAGAGCTGCAAGCAAGGTGGTCTAGTGGTCTAGTGGCCCTAACCTGCGAAGCGGAATTAATAACTATATGCGAAAGAATACAATCGCTCCTGTGGATCCATATTCTATTGGACAATCTAGGAATTAATACGACGAAGGACGGATCTTTAACACTGGAATCCGACAGCAAAGCAGCCCTTGACTGGATAAAGAAAGATAGAGTCACGAACCGAACAAGACGCATGAATCGCAAGTACCACTTTGTTAAACGCGAGGTGACAGAGAACAAAATCAATCTCCAACACATACCGTCAGAAGAATTAGTAGCCGACATATTAACGAAACCCCAATCGAAACAGAAAATATTTAAGCATTGTACAAAATTAGAGCTAAAAATGTGTAATATCGTGAGGGGGGAATGTTAGGAAGGACGGTTTGCAACGGCCAATTCGAATCGAGTGTGCATGTATGATGCACAGAACGACGGCGTATATATGTGTATGCGTGAGTTAAGTCATCATGAGGAAAAAGCAAGTACGACCGTTAAAGCAAAGCGTGGGTCCGAAGCGAGCGTGTCCTAAGAGCGAAAGAGTATTTATAGAGATTAGAGATATAGGGTGTAGTAGAAACGTGTGTAGTCCATTGTATTATTATTTCTTCATTTTGTCAATCATTGGAGCGGCTAGCAGATGTCGAAGAAAGTCGTTTTGCCGTTGGCTCCTTAAAAAGAATATTGTAGAAAAATAGTAAAAGTAATTCTACAGAGATGTCGCGTGACATCTCATTAGTATCTCATTCGCTCAGTTATTGTTTCCTACCATATCGATACATTTTTACAGTTGCTATTTATTCTAATACTTCCTCTTAACTGTAAAACAATGTTTTTGATCATTAAACTTATACTGTACAAAATAAATTATTTCTAAATTTTTGGAATTTTACATTATTCAGTGATTTTGTTAATAAGTCTGCAAGTTGATTATTAGTCGGACAATATTCTAAGCTTATTAAACTATTGTTGTATTTTTCGCTGATAAAATGATATCTCACGTCTATGTGTTTGCTTCTTTTGTGGATTGTTTCATTTTTAATTAAGTTTAAAGCACTCTAATTGTCAATAAGTAGTTATTGTAGTGACTACTTTTACCGTTTTGTTTGTTAGTGTCTTTAATATGCCTTTCAAATAAATCAATTCTTTGCAACATTCCGCTGCCGCTATATATTCAGCTTCAGTTGTGGACAGAGCTGCTATTGGTTGCTTGTGTGAATACCAACTAATCAAACCATTTCCGTAAAAGATCAAATAATCAGAAATGCTTTTCCTTGTGAATGTATCATCAGCAAAGCCCGAATCACTGTGAGCAATTAGTTCGTCCACTCGATCAGAATTATTCCTGGAATATTGTATGCCAACGTTTTTGGTACCCTATAAATACCTTGAGAATACGTTTTGCATTACAGTATATTTAAAATACACACAATACCAATAATAGCAATACACAATGGTTACATTTTAATACCAGAACATGCGCTAACAGTACATGTAATTTGCAACAAAAATACCGCACAGTTAAAGATAAGACAACCCACAATTCTCCGCACAACGGAGGATTGTTTACTTTTTAGGAGATCAGTTTACACATCATTTAGCCAAGACCTATAGATTTGATCAAACTCTAATTTACAAATCCAACATCACACTACCTTTTAACACGAGTGATATTCAGTATAATATCTAACAGAATACCCACATTACACGGAAATTTAAACACAGACACATATAAAACACTCTCAGCAAATCTGAACCAAATTGAAAAAGATATCAATTTAGTAAAACAGAGTCATAGAAGCAAAGACTGGATTGAAACCGCAGAGAGCACAGTAAACTATTTAGGATACACAGCCCTTACAATCGGAGCTCTCTACTTACTACATCGACTAATATTCTCACTGCTAAGTAAATGTATACCAAAAAACATTTGTATAAAAATCTTCGGCCCAAAAATAACACATAGGGTAACCGTAGAATCACCACTAGTTTACAATACAGTTTACGCCCCAAAATAACATGATGCACCACCTAAACGTGAATCCTCTTCACCCACCCATACAGAAAGAACTTCCCAACTATCAACCCAACACCTTGCAGGAGCAAGTTGGGTCTAGGTCGAAGGATTTTCGATAAATCTGCTAATGAATCACGTACTGACACATAACGATAACAATATCCCACCCTTGTCCAAAAACTCCGATAAAACAAGCATAAAAGGGCCATCCCCGAATTCCTCAAGTCAGTTCCATTACACCAACTAAACGTAAGTCTTTAAAACTATTGTATTATTGTATTATTGTATTATTGTACGAATAAATATTGCAAACATCCAACCAACTCTCTCTAAGGGAAGCGGGTCTCTGATAAGATTATGTGTGTTTAAATCTGTATCTAGATTCATACTTATTATAGGCGTTGAAACATTCTTTGAATTTTCCATATTCTTTTAAAAGTTTCTTAATATATAATAGTTAGCTTGGTCTAGCTTTAATTTATTATTTTCTATTGTTATATCAATACCTAAAGAACTTTCAAAATTGTTATAAAACTTTACCTCAAATTCAGTAGCTGATTTTTCTTTCATAAAATTTAAATCTTTCATACTTTTACATAACACTACACCGTCATTTACATGTAGTCCTAATATCATTTCCTTCTTAGATTTGAAAATATACAGATCTGATGGAATCGGTTCAAGACCACTCCGTTTTACAAATTTATCCATTTAAAATGTTGATTCCATTTTATTGGTGCTTGTTTGAGACCACAGATTTTTTTTTGAAGTTTATAGATCTTATTTGTATTTTCAAATCCTTCAGGAAGTTTCACATAAATTTCTTCATCTAAATGTCCATACAGAAAGGCAGTTTTGATGTCAAATTTTAATATGTAATAATCTTTTTGGACAGAAAGAGCCATTAAAAGTCTAAAAACATTTGAATGCAACACGGAACTATACGTTTCGTCATAGTCTATACCTTTTTCCTGTTCAAAGCCTCTGACTACCAGCTGTGCTGTATGACAACCATCCTCCTTTATTTTAAAAATCCATCTCGCATTCAAAATTCTTTTATCGTTAATTTGGTTTGAGTCTGGTTCTATCCATGTTTTATTTTTCATAAATGAACCTTTCTCCTCTTGGATTGCTGCTTTCCAATTTTCTGAGTCTTTTCCATTAATTGCCTCTGAGTATATCAAATGTACATAATAATTTGCGTATCTGTCTGGAATATTTCTCTGTCTTGTACTTCTTCTTATCGTCTCACGAGTTTCATGTTGTATGTCTTCCTCTGACTCAATCGATGTTTCATCTTCTTTTATTTCCTGTGTATCCGGTGTGTCTTCTGTTTCTTGCATATTCAGTATATTATCCTTTTCCGTATTCTGTTCTGTTCTGATTTTGGCCTTCGATTATTTTCTTCCTTTTCAGTTACACACATGTTATTAAAAATTATATCTCGTGTAATTACCATTCCTCTATTTTTTTGTCCCATAAGCGATATCCGCATGTCGAGTACCCTACCATTGTATACGTTTTACATCTTTTATTTAATTTCCTTAAGTGTCCGTGTTCCTTAGCGTAGGCATCGTAACCGAAAATTTGTAATTTTGTGAGGTCGGATTTTTTTCCTAGTCAGTTTCCTGTCGGTGTTTTGTCGCTTGTGCTTGCAGGACTTTTGTTCAGTAGATATATTGCAGTACGAACTGCTTCGCCTCACATCTTCTTATTTAATTTTGAATCTAATAACAGAGCCCTTGCTTTTTCTAAGATACTACAGTTCAGCCTTTCGGCTTTACCGTTTAGCTGTGGCGAGTATGGTACTGTGAAGTCTAATATTGTTCCATTGTCTTTGCACCACTCTTGAAAGTTTCTGTTTGCATATTTTTTACCATTATCATACCTTAGTTTTATTACCTTTTTTTCCTATTTCGCTTGATACTGTCTCAGATATAGTTTTACTGTTTTTGCTACTTCAAATTTGCCTTTTATGGGAAAGACAGCTGCAAAGTGAGTCAAGGAATATTACAAAATATTTCATCCCATCCCAAGTGGTGGGTTCTATAGAACTGCATACGTCTGAGTAAATGATTTCCAACGATTTCGATGTTTGCGTTCTCTCTATATTAAATGGTTTGCGGGTTTGTTTCGCCTTTACACATAATCGCAAATTTCTTGATTATTAGAGAATTTAAATATTAGATTCATACTTATCACTTAGACTTGTTAATTTCTTCATATTCGAATAGCTTAAGTGTTCCAACTATTGGCTATCTAGCCATTGTAGTGCATCGCTATTCAATGTTAATAGACCTTCCATTTTGTTCTCCTTTCTAATATCTATAACATACAAACCGTTTTGTCTTCGTAACTCTTTTAAGACTTTTGTGTTATCCAATAGTATTTGGACCTTGTCCTTTGTAAATTTAATTTCACCATCTTTTTCTGTTATTGCGTTTATAAACAATATATTTTTTGTTAGTTCTGGAACTAAAATTACATTTTTGAAGATACAATTTTCGGTTACGACTTCCTCTATAGCTTTGGTTTCCATTGTTATGGACTCTTTTGCGGTACAGATTTCGGTATTAAGTGTTTCTACATTGTTTAAAATATAAATATCGTTAACCATGTGGTTTGATGCCCCTGAATCAACTATCCAGCCTTCTTTTTGAGCATTACTAGCATAAAAGCATACCTTATCAGCAGCATTTTTACTTGTTGCTCCAGTTTTATCCCTTCTAAAATAACAATCTTCGACGTGGTTGTTTTTTTTTTGCAAATACTGCATCTCTGTGTGTTTTTGGAAGATATTCTTGTATCGTTAGAGAATTTTTCCTTGTTTCCATTTCTGAAGTGATCGCATAGTGTTATTCCATTCTTGCCATGCTCAGCAATATGATTAAAACCATTGCATTTAAAACATTTTTTTATTGAGGACTTGAAGGCCACATTCTTTTGTAGAGCGTCTCCCATTTTAACTTATTTTTTTCAAATTGTAATCTGGTTATTAAATTAGTTAAAATTTTATCTGCTGATGGTGTCGAATCCCAGGCACTAGCAAAATGTCTGTATTGAGCCGGTAAGGTGGCTAATAGTTTGGTTATTAACATTGTATCGTCTATAGACTGACGTAATGCGTTTAATCTAAAGGACAAACTTTCAAGGGTACTGACATGCGTTGTTATGTAGCTGCCTTTTACGAAGGAATAATTGAAAAATTCTTGTAGCAACGAACACTTCGTTTGTTCCGTATCCTTCCCATATCATTGTTCATTTCTCAAACATTTCTTTCGAAGTGTTACAATTTAACAGGTGTATCAATGGTTTTTTTCTCTAAGGACATAATTATTACCTTTTAAGCTTTTGCATCTAGAAGCTCCCATTCTTGCTTCTTCTTGTCTGTACAATCTTGTGCAGGCACATTTTCCCCCGATTGTAATATTGTACACGTTCATAGATTTTTTGGGGATTTTCGGGTGTGAGGATGCAGGTTAATTCTGATTGACACAGGCGTATGGTGTATGAATTACTTTATTTCTTAGCGACATACACTAAGGCGCGAAGGACGCGGAAGACATGGTGAACATGTAGCCCTTCGCTGATGTCGCGAGCCTATCCGTGCGTCACTTGCCCGAATTTTCTTTTTTTTACTTTTACACTGAACTCGACTCGACTCACTGGGTGCTCCTCGCTTTTTTTGCTGCGAGGAAAACTCGGTCCCCGTTTCGGACATCCCTAATTGGCCGACTCGATTTTTGCTTTAGCCAATTAGGTTGTCACGAAATTGCGCCGCCTACTCCTTGTTCGTGACGCGCTTTTCCTGAGAGTGGGGCTGCAATTTCGCCGAGGCCGATTTCCCGGAATTGTGGCGATGTAGCAGGGTCTCCTCTGGGCCTCACTTTCTTCAAGTGTTTTCCAGATGACGATATGGGTGGCCCTTAGGAATCCCAGAGTTTTTACGACGCTTCGCAGAGATGCTATTGTGGCCGAAATTCTAAAAACTATAAGTGCGGACGTCTGGTCTTACGCACTGTAAAAACTAAACTTGGCCTTCGCAATTCAATAGCACAGGCGCCACGTGTCGTAAGTGAGTCGTAAATTCTCCTAACTTCTTGTCTGAGAAAACGTCTTCTCTCCGACATCTGCTAGCCGCTACAATTTCAACAAAATCGTCACTCAGAATTTCCAAAGTTGGAAGTTCGTTTCATCTTTCAGTTTTTCGATTTGATCCATTTCGCTATTGTGACCGATACTTGTAGCCATTTTTATTCGTCTCACGAACACGTGTTTTTAATTTTACAAAACACAATTAATTCCACAATTAATAAGTTTTAGTGACTGATTTTAGTTTTATTTTTTAAATTTTTACTCGGCCCTGGCCCCATAACCTGTTATTTTTTATTAAATAATTAGGCAGAGGACTAATTAATAATATCGAATATATTTACAAAAGCACAACTTTTTTTTTTAATTTTATTGTCGCATCGACAGCGAGGTCATTAGCGACGACGGCACCATTAGATGTGTGAGTAGTAGTTTATGCTTTTTAGATATAATAATACTCTTTGTATGTCGTTTTGAGAAGTAAGGTTTATGTTTGCGTTGATTCCATATTTCTGTATTTGGGTTTCTGTGGCATTCGTGCAGTATGTGTGTTATTGTTAATGGATAGTTATTGCAATGAGTGCAGGTGGGTGATGTAGTTTTTTTGATTTTATGTTCATGTGTTAGCCTGGTATGACCGGTTCTTAGACGTGTGGTAATTATTCCTTCTTTCCTGTTGTTAAATTTCGATGTTTGCTGGTCTTGGATACTTTTGTGTAGTTGGGTGCTTTTAGTCGTTTTCCATGTATTGTTCCATTCATTTTTTGTTACTTTTTTGCAATGGACTATTTGGTCGTCGCAGGGGTTTAGAAGATGGTTGTCGTTGTTGATAAGTAGGGGGACTGTGGCTTCTTTCGCTCCTGCGTCGGCTTTTTCGTTTCCTTCGATTCCTTGGTGAGCTGGAATCCAGATGACTGTGGCGTTTGTGTTAGATTGATTGTAGTTTAGTTCTTGGATGGTGGATATTAGATGGTTTTCTTGATCATATGATTTTGTAACGCTCATGGAGTCGGTGTATATGACGATCTGGGCTTCGTTATTTGAGTGTGCATATTTGATGGCTTCCAGGATGGCAAGTTTCGGCTGTGAAGATGGATGACGAAGAAGGGAGGTATATTGTTTTTTTGGTTTTTTCTGTGATAATGGCTCCAGTGTCCGTTTTTGACCCATCAGTGTAGATCTTGCTGCGTAGTTGTTATTTAGTTCTAGGAATCGAGTTTTGTGGTCAGTTGAACTGAGGATTTTTTTGGGAAATTCGGCAAGACTGGTGTTTGTTGGGAATGTTTTTATTAACCATGGGGGGATTTGTGGTGGTTTACGTTCAATGCTGGGGTGGATTTTGAAAGTGGTGGATTGAAGGATTTTGTTAAGTCTGATATGGAAAGGGGAGGGAATTTTGGGTTTATTGATGTAGAAAGCATTGAATCTATTGGAGAAGATGTTGTTGTAGGAAGGGTTATTTGGAGTGGATGAGACTTTTAGTGCGTATTTAAGAGTTAGGAACTTCCTTCTGGATTCAAGTGCCATTTCTTTGGCTTCGAATAGTAGGCTGTTTATAGGGCATGTTCGGTATGCACCTGTGGCTAGTCGAAGAGCTGAGTGGAAGATTGGATCTATTATTTTTTTGATGGAGCTTTTGGCTGAGTTGTAAACGATAGAGCCGTAGTCTAGTTTGGATCTGATTAATGCTCTGTATGTTACTAGGAGAGTGTCTTTATCCGCTCCCTAGTTATTATTGGAAAGGGTTTTAATTATGTTAAGTCTTTTTGTGCAGGACTCTTTTAAGGTTTTTAGGTGTGGCGCCCAAGATAATTTTTTGTCAAAAATAAGGCCTAGTATTTTGATGGTGTCAGTAAACTGTATTTTAAGATTGCTCAGATATAGTTTAGGTGGGGGATTGAGTTTGGTTTTCTTAGTGAATAGGATGCCTTGGGTTTTTTTGGGAGAAAATTTTAAGCCCGTTGTTTTTGACTAGTCTTGAAGAGTATTGATGGCTGTTTGTAAATGTTCGTTGATGGAATTCATATTTTTCCCGCTACATGTGATTGTTATGTCGTCCGCAAATAGCTGAGTTTTTATTGGTGGCTTGAGGTTGGTGGTGATGTCGTTGATTCCAATTAAAAATAGTGTGGTGCTCATTATTGATCCTTGTGGGACTCCGTTTTTGATTATAACTGGATGTGACAGAGATCCATTTGCTCTGACTTGGATTGATCTATTGGATAGGAAGTTGGTTATGAAGGATAGTATATTGCCATTTACTTTTAGCTCGATGAAGGCGTTAATAATTTTGGTTCTCGAGATTGTGTCGAAGGCTATTCCGATATCGAGGCATATGGCGACTATGTATTCTTCGTTGGGAAAAGCGTCGTAGATATTTGTTTCCAAGTTCGTTAAGACGTCTATGGTTGAACGGTAGTGTCGGAAACCGTACTGATTTGGGTTAAAAAGTTTTTTTGCTTCGAGGTACCATCTAAGCCTACAGTTTACGATTTTTTCTAGTAGTTTGCACATGGTATTTGTTAACGCAATTGGGCGATAGCTGTTAGGGTTTTGTTTGCATTTGTTTGGTTTAGGAATTGGAACTACAATTGCTTTTTGCCAATTTCCGGGAAAAACTTTATGGATCCATATACAGTTGAAGATTTTTGACAGGTAATTTATTCCTGTTTTTGGGAGCATTTTTAGCAGTAAGTTGGGGATATTATCCGGTCCTGGGGCGGAGTTTTTTGTTGAAGCAAGGGTGGAATTTATTTCTTTGAGTGTCAAAGGTGAGTTTAGTGGTGAGTTGTTATCGTTGTGGATCAAATCATGGTATATATTGTTGTAGATTATTGTAGGATGTGGTTTATGTTATTTGAATTTTCTTGGAATTGTTTAGCTAATGTGTCAGCAATGTCGTGAGCTTGAGTTATGGTTTGACCGTCATCAGATTCCAAGAATTGGATAATCGTGGAGGGTTTGGGTCCATTTATGCTTTTGATTTTTTTCCATACTGCAGATGTTGGTGTTTGTGGATTTATTGATGTTATGTAGTTTCTCCACGTTCGTTTTTTATTTTCTTCAATTATTCTACGGAAGTTAGCGCGTTTCCTTTTGAACTCGGTTAGGTTTTCGTTTGTGGGATGTTTTTTTGCTCTATTGAAAGCGTGATGACTCTCTTGCATGGCGATTTTACATTCTTCGTTCCACCACGGCACCGGTCTTTTCCTGATTTTTTGTATTCGAGGAATTCCAAAGGATTTGTCTGCGGCTGAGGTTATGATTTGTTGGAAATTGTTTATTGTTTCGTTAATCCGGGCTGGATTGAGTTCAGGTTTCGGCGTCTCGTTTGTCGAATCTGAAAGTTTGTTTATCTTTCTTGGTAATACTGGCACAGTGACCACTCTTATATGCCATTTTGGTAGTTGCCAAGGTAGTTTTAATTGTATTTCTATTGTCTCTGTATGTGATTGTCTTTGGCTATTTCGCTCTCATTTGAGTCAGTCAGGAGTTTAAGTGAATGAGCTATCTGTGGACTGGAAAAGGTTAAGTTCATTGCACTTGTTTTGCCGTTTCTAGTGCTGAAGTGCGTTGGAGAACCTTTGGCACACGTAGATTAAATCCTGGTTGTTGGTTCTCGATTGTCTTTCTACTTCAGATCCAGTTTTTGTCGGATCCCCAGAGAGTGTGATGGCTGTTAAAGTCTCCTGACAGGATCAGTGGAGCTGGAAGTTGAGCTATTAAATCTTCAAGGTCTTGTAATTGAAGGGGGAAACTATTAGGAATGTAGATATTGCAGATGTGGATTTTTTTGGGAAATGATATAGATATTGCAACGGCTTCTAAGTTTGAATTTAATTGGATTTCAGTAGAATCATATTTATCCGAAATTGCAATGGCCACTCCTCCGCTGGTATGATTTTCGTTTACCCGGTTTTTGACAAAGGTGTTGAAGTGTTTAAGTGTAGGCTGGTGGTTTTTTTTTGAAATTTGTTTCTTGAAAACAGATAATGTCTGGACTGAAATTGTTTATGAGTATTTGGAGTTGTTCATAATGGGTATCATAACCGTTTATGTTCCACTGTATTATTGTTTTCATAAGGTATTTGGTGGGGCTATGAGTTTGGATTTTGCTGCGATTCCGGTTCTTATGAAAATTCTATGTCCGATTCAGATGAATAGCTAAATGACGATTCAGGTGTGTCAGTCGATTTGGAGAGCTTTTTGCAGCGTCGATGTATTCTGTTTTTTATGCTTCTTTCGTTTAGATGGGGGTAGATTTCTTCAAGAGTTTGAATAAGTGTCGGAATATTATCAGTGTAATTTCTTGCGATTTGCAATGGGTGTGCTGATCCGAAGGTGTCTTGGAGGAGGCTCTTGATCTGGGAATGATAGCTGGGAGTGTAAAGGATTTTTTTTTATTTATTATTTCTCTTGCTGGGGCTAACATTTCCTCTAGTTTGGCAGAATCGAAAACTGGAGATTGTGAAGGAAGTGTTTTTAGTTTGGTTATTGCGATTTTTTTTTTAAGTGGATTGATTGGTGGAGGCATGGAGTCTGTGTCGTTTAAGTTTGCATAGTCTGATTTGTCGTCAGTTGATGATTGTGAGTGTGGTCTTTTGGATCTGAAGGGGATTGGTGGTTGCTCTGTAGGTAATTTATTCGTTGCTTGTTTGGAATTGTCGATGTTAGTCTCGGTAGTGACAGGAATCTTCTTAACCGGCAATTTGGGGGATTGAGTTGGTGTGGGGATCGTTGTGTTTGTATTTGGGATTGTTGTATCGGTTGTGTTTGAATTTTGGGTTAGCGGGCAATCTTTCGCTAAGTGACCTTCTTGTTTACATCGGAAGCAAAGAAGGCTGTTGATGGAGGTGAAAATACGGTACGATGTATCTTCAAAAGTTATTAGGAAGGTGGATGGGATTTTTCCAATGTCATCGGGATCTATGTATACTTGTCTTTTGAAACTGAGGATGTGGGTGTATTCCGGGTCGGTCATTCCTGCTTTCAGAGTTGATATTCTAGAGCATAGCTTGACGTTGTTTCTTTTGAAGATTTTTTCAAATTCTGAGTTGGATATAACCGGGGAGACGTTTGATAGAATTATTCTTTGAGCCGGAGTTAACATCGGTCTTAAGTTTAACTCATTGTTGTTGACCGTTATTGTTTTATGCAGATTTGTTAGGTGTAGTACTGTTTCTTTTTTATCAAGATAAGCGCAAATTCGGTTGTTTGAGATTTTGGAGATGTACCTTATTGATTTGGGCCCGATTAGTTTCC
This sequence comes from Tetragonisca angustula, assembly GCA_036937485.2. Classification (NCBI taxonomy): domain Eukaryota; kingdom Metazoa; phylum Arthropoda; class Insecta; order Hymenoptera; family Apidae; genus Tetragonisca; species Tetragonisca angustula. The sequence goes on from JAWNGG020000268.1 coordinate 238,582, forward strand.
CTATTACAAGGGCATAGTCTTGGAAGCTTGTGTCGTCTATTGCATGGATGATGATAGCTTGGTCTTTTGTAGGTGATGAGTCGAGTTGTGCAGCGTGGGAGTATGATTTGGTGGAGTTGTTACTTTCAGTTTGGTTGGAAAATTGGGAACCCCTGTACTCAGTACCAGTGTTCTCTTAACTTCTAACTTATGTGTCTATATTGAGCTGTTGGCTCCTTAAAAGGAATATTCTAGAGAAATAGTTAGTAAAAGTAATTGTACAGAAATGTTGCGTAACATCTCATTAGCGTAGTTCGCTCAGCTTTCGTATCATATCGATACATTTTTACAGTTACTATCTATTCTAACATCATATAACGCAATTCTTCGTACAACGTGCCAAATTATAAAACACAATATAAAACGAAGGCATTGGAATGTAATTGTGGATGATTCTGACAGTGATTAATAATCAAGATTACAAAAGTATTTTACAACTTTTTAAAGTTTCAGTAAAACAAAAGATTTCTTACATATGTTGTTTTTCTAAACCAACTGCGTATATACGTCACTTACCTTTAAACTACTGTCCTATTTGATTCAACATAGAAAATAAAAGTTGGTAGCAATAATTATTTCAAACTGTTGTTTCAAGTTGCTTTAGATTATACGCGTTATGCGAGAAAAATTCCCGTACAGCACGATTTTTTGTAACGCGAATTCATATAGCGCGTAACGTGTTACCGTGTTATATGGGAGTTTACTGTATAATTTTTTGTGAATTGATCACTATTGAAATCTTACTAATGGACAGAACGGTCTGTAAAGTCATCTTATTAATGTTTAATGCTGAATAAGACTTGGTGGATTTTTTAAGATTTAATGTACTTAGAAAAATGTCGAGTATTACGAGTTCTGCAAGATTCCAGCGTTGCCTAAGAGTATCTCGGTGTTAAGAAGATCGATTTGAGTTGTCAAATGTAGGTCGTCTTGGGTATTGGGGAACAGTTTCAGATTTTCTCAGAATAATTTTTCCAACGCGATGATGTTTGTATTGTTAAATATGTTTTTAATCATAGCTTGTTTCAGCCATAGCGAGATTGATTGTGTACATTAATTGTGGCACTCAATCACTATTGGCAGTGAAGAGTATATATGTACATTCTAATTAATTAGTTCGAGATCATTGTTGTCTCAGGTTTTAAACAATATTTTTGACACACTGCCTATTGCATACGAAAGACCTCGCTTGTTTCTCATATACATTAATCCTTCAAATCTGGTAACGCTTTTTCTTAATCTATTGATCCTACTTTTGATGACTAGTATTTCTGGTGACATTTAGTTCTATATACTATCTTGCGATATCGGTTATTAAGTTATCTATGGTTTTACTTGAAACAAACATGTTCTCTGGATCTATTGCGATTATAAGTTTGCTATAGTATAAATGTTCCTATTGTGTCGACGAATATGTTGGAGTTTTTTAATGGAGTAATCTTAATGTTAAGTATGATGGTGTTAAAGAATAAAATATATAATACTTGTTCATCCTGAAACAGAGCGGGAGAGTTTCAGTCGATTACCGTGAGTTCGCATTATTCAACCACCTAGAAATTGAATGGTGTAATTAGGGGATCTGGCCTTTGCTATTCTATCGGGTCCAAGCCATTCGGAATCTAATTTATTTCTCTTACGCTCGTTAGGAATTAAGATTTTGTCGCCAACATTGACTATCGTTTTTAAACGAATAATCTTTCGATCTTGATCACGCTTATAACGGATATTGTTCTTGATGAGGGTCTCCCTAGCTTTAGTTAAATATTTCTAGTGGCGTTTTTTCCATATCTTAAAGGTGACAACTGTCGAAGGTATACTCGCTTTTCGTCCAAACGTTGATTCAAAGGGGGCGTGACCGGTGGCTTCGTGTACCGAGGTGTTACAATCCATAAAAATTGTAATCAAATTGCGTATCAAATCTTTTACTGTGGCGTGCGTTCATTCGAGGGACCCGTTAGATTGTAGGCAAAAGGAAGTCGTTTTATTTGAAACATGTTTTATTTGAAATGCTTCTTCGAACGGTTCCATGAGGTTACAGACAAAGTTGATTGGTCAGAATGTGTCTGGGCGAAGAAAATGTAATATGTAATAGTCTATCAGTTTTGGAATTATAGTGATGGCTTGTGGTCTGTAAAAAGATATGTTGATTATTGTTCTTGGTTTTAGAGAGAGATCCGAATATGTCTATCGCGATCTCTCTCTAAAAAAACGGTTCTAACGGCGTGTCGGAGATTACTACTTCCGTCTTTTGTTGAAACCTAACTAGTTTTTCACGTAGACAGGTCTTATATTTACTGATAAATTCCTTTACTCCTCTTTCTCCATATTGTCAAGAATGCTTTTCCTTGATTCCAACTAGCGTTCTGTTCTCACTGAAATGCTGTGTTGAGCTTGCGGAATACGATTCGTTTCTAATTTATCTTTACCTTGGAGTACTCTCGCGGAGGGTCGATGGCCAAAATCAGTTTAGAGGGTTCGTTCATATCGATCCTAATCTGGGATTGCTTTCGTTTTCGTTAATTGTCATTTTGGACAGGGAATTTGACCAATTCAATTCGTTATATAATATTCGTCTAACGTTTCTTTCGTGATTCATGGCTACAGAAAGGAATTCGGTTTTCGCGTAATCAGCGAAGGAGTTGAATTCGTCTTTCACTTTTCGGTTATCAAAGGTTCATTGATGGACCCGGATAGAGTGTCAGGATCAGGAAGCCGCTCTAGTCCATCCAGGGTTTCCTCGTTACTGTTAGGATTCGGAATTTCTAAGTCTATCAAATCGTGTATCAAACGGTCTAAGTTTTGAGTAGTTATAGGGTGCATGCGGAACAAAGCACCTGTATTACCTTTCCCTTTCGTACGTTCGATCGTAATCGTATTCTTCTAATTTTAATCTCCACCGCATAAAAGGGAGAAGAGGTTTTTGACGTTCTGTAACCATTTGACGCTTGATACTCCGTTTTAATTATGAATTTCCGTCCAAGGAGTTATTACCGTAATCGTTTAATAGTCCAAACGATCGTGAGGAATTCTTTTTCCGCTGTCGTGTAATTTTGTTCAACCGAGTTAAGCGTTCGGGAAATACAGCAACAAGCATGTCCGTCTTGAGTGAGGATAGCTCCGAGTCTGTCGTTCGACGTATCCGTGGTTAATGTGAATAGTTTATTGTAGTCTTCTTCCTATTGGAGGATATCAAACGCGATCTACTGCTTGTTCGTCCAATAGAATGGTATGTTCTTTTTAGTCCATTCTATGAGCGGTTTAGCGATTTTAGAAAAGATACGGATGAATTTACGGTAGTAGTCCGAAGAAGGATTTTACATCAGTGGGATTCTTCATTCTAGGTTGCTTAAACTTACAGGAGTTACAGCCTCTATTTTCTTCGAGTTAGATTTGACGCTGTCTTTGGAAATCAGATGTCCGATGTTTTGGTCTGAGATATTTACATTTATCAGGTTGAAGCTTAAATCCTGTGTTTCGTAAACGTTGAAATACTATTACAAGATTTTTGTTATTCTCTTGAATTGTCGATCCGAAAATGATAATGTCATCTACAATGTACACAGTACTGTACAACTAGTCTTTTTGAAGCTGTGTGAAGACCTTTGGAATGTTGCAAATGCGTTCTTTAACTCGAATTCGGGTTCTATATGATCTAATCTAATTTTGCAGGTTATCTATTCTTCCCAGCATATCGGAGTCTATTTTCTTCGTTGATGTAGCAGACTTTGATCAATTTGTTGTTCTAAATGGCTTGCTTTGCCGTGTAAGCCTTGGGTCGTAGGTGAATAATGCCATCGTGTTATCTAAAACGAGAAATTATTTATGTTATACGAGTACTGTTGTAAGTATGGTTGTCATATGATTCCATCTTCTTTTAGGGGAAAGTTATCCGGGATAATGTGAAAAGTGTGTTTTCTTCGAGGATTGCAATGTGGTCGATATATGCTTATTGTATCTGTGATGTCGGCTGTCCGACGTTTGTTTAGTCGCCAAAGTTATCAAGGCGAGTTGGCGTGCTTTTCAAGGAAGTGAGTGAAGCAAGAATGAATGGGTGAAAAAGTGCTGATTGTGAAGTATGGATATTCCTTCGCACAGCATTTCTGACGTTCCGCTTTCCACACTTCCAACATTCCATTCCAGAACAATTTAGGACACTACAGATGCGAAGTCTGCACATGCCGCTGATACTATTAAAGGGACTAAAAGTCAGCAAAAAGCATACAGTTCAACGTCTAATTTCAAAGCCCAGTCGTACTTCTAAATCCGCTTCAATATCTATATTGTACTAGCTCAGTTTCTATTTCCATATCAATGTTTACATCTCTTATTCGGTAATGAGTTAGCTTTAAGTCTGTATAATCGTTTACATGTATATATATATTTTTTACACGGTGTCACAAATTCTTGTCATCACTTCTATTTAAACTCCAACAGTATCCCATTCGAACCTTCTAATGTACCGACTAAGCAAACACCGCGGATCCCGGCTGGAATCGTACATGCCGGTTGAGCCAAAAAGGTTGCATCTTGTCACTCAACCCGGGTTCGGGATAGCTAACACCAAGTTTTCCCGCAGCTTGGACGTGACATGTCCCAATATTTTATTGGATCGTCGTATCAAGTTAGGGTTGACTAGGGATTTCTTGATCAGATTTATTCCTGCTCCGCTGTCCAGCAATAGATTTCTTAATCTTCGCATTCTTCGTAGTCTTGTTTGGGTTGCTTCGTAGTCTTGTGTCGCAGTTGTCTTGGGATTGTGTTGATTCGGGGTTCTTCTTCGGTGATGGCTCCACTAGCATTGTTTGGTATATCTGGGGCCGTATTTTTCTTTCTGGTGCGTGGAAAATTAGAAAATTTCGATTTTGATAGCGTCTGTCAGCGGTGTGATCTATTTTGCTGCATTTCATTTTCATGCATTGGCAAGCGATGTGTTAGATAAGTTCGGTTCTTTATCGGGCCGGCGGTTTGTTTATTATTGGTCTGAAAGTTTCCGTTTGTCGACTTACGTGGTTAGCTGCGAATTGCTGCTTTTAACCACAGCTCCATTTCGCTTGCTAATTGTTGTGCTTTGGCGAGCATCTTTGGTTAGCTCGGTATAACAAGCTAAGGGGAAGCGAATATTTACATTTATTTACAACTATGTACAACTGGTGCGAGAATGGAAATTAAAGGATGGAGGAAGGTGAAGGTAAATGTGTTTCGTCTCGGAGTTGCTGCCTAGATTCATCAGTGTGGCTGATGGCAGCGACCCCTTACTCCAAACGCTTGTTGTTATAAACTACTTGCTAGATTGGACAGTCACCCATCCTAGCGGTGTTCCGCACTCTATTTGTTTAACGTCGAAGATCGCAGGTACTTCGACGCTAGGCGCACAGCTACTTGCGGCTTGTACCAGTCGGTGTTCGAATCTCGTACTTGAGGAACCATAGGCCGCTACAAAATCATCTGACTTTTGTGGTAAGTTGTGTATATAGATGCGGGTTGCATTTTCCTTTTCTTCTTCCATGGCAATTGATTTGCTCGTCGAGTCATGGTGTTTGTTCTGAACTGCATATTTCAGTTCTCCGAGCTTTATCAGCATATTATAAGACTGGACGCTTTCACTAACATTTTGCTTCGTACTGGTCAATTTATTCCTTGCGTTGCTGACGGTAGTTGGCGAGGAGATATTTCTTCGTAGTGTTTCGTACAGGTTTTACGTATCTATTCGCGTGCACCGCATGCTTCGTATGCTTTTTGCATACAGGCGGGTTTACCAGGTTTTAGGACTGATGTTATCTTGACTATTTTTCATCCCGTTGGGGTGTAAGAGAGTTTGAGACAGGCTTTGATTATGTAGTAGATTTGTACTAATGCTTTCGTCCGAAGTTTTTTTTAACTTGATTTTGCTGTGATTTTGTCCAGATCTTTGTTGGAAGGACGATTTTTTATTATCTTGTTGATTATGTGCGGCGTACATCTAGCGGTGTGCTTACTTTCGTTCATAGATTTTGTAATATGAAAGCTTCTTGTTGTTCTGTATCTTCTTCTATGAAGGAATGTTGGTTTTGGCTTCAGTATGAACCTCGAGGAAGCTTCGAGCTAGACTTTCGGCTTTTTCCTCGATTACGTTGTTATTGGAATCTTGTAGAATTGATAGGTGGTGATTTTGCAAATGTGCTAGAGTATGTGGTCCATTTTATGTATGGTGGAAAGCTTGTCTTGCCAGATTTTGTTTCTGGTATCTGTTTTTGTTTTTTTTCCTTGTGGAGTTAGAGAGTAAGTAGAGTTTGTATATGGGGTTGCCGGTCCTTTCATGTATTCTTTTATGTTTACTCTTTTTCTTTATTAAGTTTTGTAGTGTCTGGAATGACGTAATCTTATGGTGATATTTTGCGCGTTGCTTTGTGGAATGCTGGATCTGGTGGTTGAGGACCCTTATTTCTATGTCTAAGTCGATCGAATTTATTTTTAATTTATTGCAGTGTTGGACATACATGTTTCAGTTGGTCAGTTTTCTCACACAAGGTAGCGTTGCATCTTTTCTTGTTTGTAGCGTGAGTGTTACCGGGAGATGTCGTCTATGGTTTGGCACGTATGTTGATAAGGAATATTCGAGAGAAAAATATCAATATTTTTACGAGGGAGCGCAGTTGTCTATGAATGATCTAGTAATTACGTAGCTCTGCATGATTTTTAATAACTTTCGCTGGAAAGACGTGCCACGAACGTCGAGATGTTTTTGTTTCAATGACGTGTTGTACACATCACTAGACAGTTGTCGCAAGAATAAAAATTGCGACGTCATGGCACGTCGAAGCACAGTTGCCAAATGTACCGCGTCGTATGGAATCTCATACAAATATACATACGTATTTTAAAATTCTTACAGTAATACATTTTCTTATTTTTAAGTCATCGTTATAAGTAACTTTGTTCTGGGGCATAACAAAATATTCCGAATCGGTCAGTCAGGTCAGACAATCAGTCATAAAACAGCTGCCAGAGTAGTTTATGGACGGCTTAGAAAAACAGCCATGCCGAGACCTTCCAAATTGCCATGTCGCTGTCCCATCTAACTGCACTTTCTCTTGCACTAGAGGGAGAGGTAGGATGTGGAAGTGATCGATATAGACGAAAACAAAGACTAAGCCTAAACAAAGTAGTTTTGGCTGGGAGCAAACATTCCGAAAGTCGAGTCGTCAGTCTTGTGCAGCAGAGTAACGAGAACCAGATGGTGAGGAAAATAACAAGAACCTGGAGATCCAAGGTATCAGAGATCCAAGGCTCAGTATATCAGTCACTTAACACACATACTTACATACGTACACATTCAAATATACAAGGATTGAAGAACTTCAGTCATCTTTAATTAATATCCCTCCGACGGAAGCAAAACTTCGAACGAGCGAACCTCAGCATGCGGATATCGAGTTGCACACCGCCGTGCTGATACAGTATCGAAAGACCGGTACTGATAAGAATATTTTTTTCCAAGGACTTTTCAAGGTCGTTGATGTTTCTTTTCATATAACTATGTTTTTTTTATTACATCGTTTTTCATTACATCTCATAAAATAATACGTTCAGATAGGTAAAAAACATGACCTTGAATGTTTTACGTATAAATTTATTAGGATCTTCACAGATCTTGACCAACACGCAATAATTGAAAGCCTAATAACAAATACAAATAAAGATGTTTACTTATATAAAGATGTTTACTTTACTATTCATCATATTGTCAATAATAATCAGTGTATCGGTCATTCATAATACTTAACGTAAGAAATGATCGATATGATACTCATTTATGGTAAAAGTGACTAGTGTTCGAGAGAAGCAATCCAACAATCCACAAAAATGCATTTCCTGATCATAATTGTCCATCACGAAATACATACGCAAAAGTGGTTAAAAATTTTCTTCAAACTGACGAACTATTCGCAAAACCGTTATTAACGAAAGAAATAAAGCAATTACTATGGTTAAAGTTAAAGAAAATTCTCATATGAGTCTAAGGCAACCTAAGTGGCATAAAATTAACATAATATGGGGAAAAAATTTCATCCGTATAGTTTATTTTTACATTGTGATTTTCACGGAACATATATTGTAAATTACGTATACATTTTTCTTAGTGGGGTTTGCAGCAATACGAAAGTGACTAATCATTCTTAAAAAAGAACTTAAATTTGACATCAATGTCATTTTAAGGTCAAGTTTTTTATATGTCTGAATGTATTTTTTTACCAGCTACACGATACAATAAAAAAAGTATATGAAAAAGTTATATGAAAGAAACATCAATTACTTTGAAAAAAATATTTTTACCAGTTATTGGGTTTTCGATGCCATTCATGTTACGCAAAAAATATCTTTTGCGTCATCACAATTCGAAAAGATATTTAGGTAGTCTCACTTAAATACACTCTGTATGTCTTTTTTATCTTTTCACTTTGCAACTAAAATGCTATTACATTTCCTAAAAAGAATTTGAAGTTTTTTTAACTTTATCGCTGCGAGTTCTATTGGCATATTCTTTCTGCTCGATCTAACTGTTCCTATCGTATTAATTTTTACAGCATGCAATTTTCGCTACAGGTTTGACGAAGAATACCAATTATCTAAGAACGGGGCGTGTCCATAATCCATTATTGATATGCACAAAGTCACCACAACATTTTCTGAGAAGGAGAAAGAAAGAGAAAGAGAGATGCAATAGTATCCGAATTTTTTACTACGTTTTGACCCGTATATATCTCAAGGAGGCAGGACAGTTTGACGGGCCTGAAACTTACGAACACTTTGGAGGACTAGTAAAACAAAAGTACATATTGACATGAGCTTTTGTGACTTATTTTAACACATTATGAACTATAAAAAAGCAACATTAAAAGAGGAAAAAGGGCTCTTATTTAACTTTTTAACATAACTTTTTACATAACTTTTTTTTTACATCGCCTATCGGTGTGCATGATTCCAGCCAAACAGGATTAGTTGCAACAAAAGCGAAAAAATGTTCAAGTAAACAACATTCTGTAGGGATTGACGATATTTCCATTTTTGTGAAAATTGTGAAAATAGCAGCTATTTGTTTTTGATGTATCGAATTTATGCCAAAAACTTCTACGTTTTTTGTTTATATTTTTCGAAATTGTTAAAAATTAGAAAATGTTCGATCGTCAATCCCTAGTAAATGTTACACTAAAGATACGTACCAAGTAATCGATTAGTTACATTCCGATATCTTGCACATCATTTCTAAAAACCTAGTTTCGAGAAAAACGCGTTTAAAGTTTCAGAACGTTATTTCTCATATCCTTTACTTACTTTTTTTGCATATATATCGCGGCTCACAGTTCTTACAATTTACATCTAAATTTAATCAAAGCTCCCTAATATTCAATTCACCAAAAGTAATATTCGAATCACACAATTTAGACTTTGCTAATACTGTTTAAAGTTATAAAACAGTGATGCAAATTCAATTATTTTGTATCTGCGGATTTATTATTACACCTTAAAATAAGTCGTTTTAAAGGCTAGGACCTTTTGTATCTTATTTCTAAGACTTCAAACTACTATTTAAAATAAAAAAAAAAGGAAGTCGATTTTTTGAAAATTTCAAACTGTCCTGACCCCTTAAAGTTGATACCACATCTTAATTTAGATTCTCACAGCTTGTAATATTGAATTAGAGAAAAAGTTTCTTCGTTCCGATAGAGGGCAGGCTTTAGGATAATATAACTCTGGTAACATTAATTGGATCTTGCGTACGTTTGAAAGGTAACATGTGATAAATTAAGAAAAAAGGTTGTAATATTTGTTTATTCAATCGAAAATTATTGCATCTTAAAAACAAATTAAACGTAGAGAAGAAAATCGATATATTTTGAAATGTTATTATAAAGAAGGGAAGAATGCGACTCAAGCTGCTAAAAAAATTTCTAATGTTGATGGACATGATACAGTCTCAGTACGTGTAGCATAAAGCTGATTAAAGTATTTTCAATCTGGAAATTTCGGTGTCAAAGATGCACTTCGCTTTGTTCGACTAATTACTGGAAAAGTCAATGAAATTATGGAAAAATTTAAGCAACACAGAGCAAATTTGAGGCGGATAGCAACTGTACGATAAAATAGCATGAGAATATGTTACGATTCCGATAGATGATCGGAGATTGCTATGAGTGGTTCTATAATTTACAAGTGATAGATTCACGTGAATCGGACGTCACAGAATAATAATTAACTAATTCTTAATTACTATTTTACGTGGAAATAGCAGTGATAGCCGAGATATGGTCGAATTGTAATGATAACGCACTGACATGATACGCAATCAATGGTTGTATTTACATACTCAATGATACGCACTGACGCACTGACTGTGGATTGATTGTATGACGCACTAATTTCCCCGCTGACAGCCGGCCTACTTTATACAAAAGTGACGGCGAATGCAGGCCAATCACTTTGAATCGTGAGTCATTTATGTGTGCCTGACATAATTCCTCTAAAAATGATGAAATTATTAAACATCGATAGGAAGATTGATGCCAGCCGCTTTTAGAGGACACCAAACGTAACAGACAAGGGAAAGACAACAATAAATTGTTGAAATGCAACGACTTGACAGTACAACAGTGTGAGCCCGTTGCAAATCATGTTATAAGGGGCGACGGTTGTCGCCGTCATCTATTTTTGCCTTTTTCCCTCTATTTTCTAAAGTCACAGACGGAACCGTGCTGAGCAGGCACAATTCTCAAAAAACACGACCAATTTCTTGCAAAACAGATTACCGATGAGAACTACTGCAGAAACGCTAACGAATTATGATATTCTAGATTGTCGGATGTCGGAAACTTGCATACCTTCGGTTGCGATGCCTATGTACTTATTCCGAAGGAACAAAGGCGGAAATTGAACGATAAGGCTGAGAAACTCACATTCGGTGGCTATTCCGAAGAATCTAAAGCATTTCGATTACTGAATACTAAAACGAATCGAATTAAAATTAGTCGCGACGTAGTTTTTCTCGATAAAGGGAACGAAGTCAAGCTAACCCATACAGAATACAATGAGGTCATGCCCCCCAGTATAAACAACCAAGAAAATTCGGTGGAAATACGGAACATCACGGAAGATGATGGATCGGAGGAAGCATCATGAGAAAAAGAATCTAGCACAAATGAGGATCTCTCTTCCTACGAGGCAACCGTTGACTACAGACAACAACCAGGAGAAGATAAAACAAGGTCTGAACCATGAAGAAATGAAAAGATGCAATAGAGGTGTGCTACCAAGCTTCTTTGCATATGATCACAGACGAAGAAAATGAACCACGAATTGTAAAGGAAGCATTATCCGTGCCTAATAAAGGTTGTCCATGGAAGGAAGCCATGGACAAGGAAATTGCTTCTTTAATGAAAAATGGTACGTGGGAAATTGTACCTACGCCAAACAACCGAGATATCGTCAGCTGTAAGTGGGTTTTCATATTAAAACGGAATACTGATGGCAAAATAGACAGGTATAAAGCTAGATTTGTCGCCCGGGGTTTTTCACAAAAGTATGGCACGGACTACGACGGAGTGGTCGCACAAACAACTTAACTCAAACCTTTTGGGCTCTTTTAGCCTTATCAGGTCAAAAGGATATGGATATTGTAAAACGTTTCAACGCAAAAGCAGCATTTTTAAACGGGAAGTTATTTGAGACCATTTACATGCAGCAGCCTGAAGAATACATTGTACCTGTTAAAAAGAAGATTATGTATGCAAGTTGAAAAAGGAAATCTACGGTTTGAAACAGGCGGCAAAAGTTTGGAACGATCAATTGAACGAGATATTAAGGAACTACGGTTTCAAACATAGTGAATCAGATCCGTGTTTATATGTAAAGACGGAAAATGGAGAAGAAATTTACATTGTCGTCTATGTGGATGATATTCTGATCAGGTCGAAAAGGTTAAGCAAGATAATGGATGTTTTTTTAAAACAACATTTTCACCTGAACGACCTTTTCTTCACGTGGAGGAAATCTTCAAAAGACATCCGGCTCTCAAGATGAATAGAACCGGGTAGTGTCGGATTTTTACCGACCAAAACTTCCACGATGGCCTGCTATTTGTCTCAGTATGGGAGCTCCGTGACCAAGCATTATACCGTTGCTTCCCTGATATTTGCCTAGTTGGCTACTTCTATCTTGTCTAGCCGGCATCACTACATCTTGTGTCGCTTTCTAGCTCCGAGGTGCGTTGGTCGTCGGGCGAGGGCAGCCTTTCCTTTTTCTCATTTGTCTCCTTGTCAGCCTGGGCAGGTTATCTATCTCACGGCTCCTTTCTTCGGCCTCTTTGAACATAATTACTTCCTCGCAGAAGGAGGTGACGACTAGTCTAGTTTGATCGGAGCTTAGTAAGGCGCCGACTATTGCAGTGGGTGAAATATCGGACCCGATTGCGTCTTTGAGGGAGCATCGTTGCTCCTCGAATCGAGGGCAGGTGCTGGACGGAGTTGACACTAGCGCCGCATTCATGGCATGTAGGATGTTCTTCTGCTCCGATATGGTGCAGGTACTTTCCAAGGCATGCATATTCAGTAAGGACCTGGGTGATCCTGAAGCTGAGTGTGCTGGCCCCTCTCTTAATCCAGTTGTCCCAATGAGAAAGGACTGTTGCGATTGTTAGATATTGGATGGTGTGTTCTTCCTCCAGCTTCTGCTTTCTTCTTTGGAATGCGGAGAGGAGCGCTTGCTGCCTCAGATGCGAAGATGTCGATCTTGTAATTACTGTCCCCTCGCTTCCTAGACTACGAATCATGTAAAAGATTTCCCGGTTTACCTCAGCCGCTGTGTGGAAGAGGAGCATGCCAGCCAGAGTTATGGCTGCATTGTAAGAGGCTGTGCGGTTAGCTCGTACTGTTCTGATGGCTATCTCTCTCTGGATACGTCGCAAGACTTTGTATCCGGTCTTGGAGAGATGGCTCGACCAGATAGGCGCTCCATATAGAGCCATAGATTTGATAACTTCGAAATAAAGTTGGCGGACCTTCTCGTTTGGACCCTCGATATTCGGGAGGAGTCGTCTCAGCAGTGTAAAGAGCTCTTCAACCCTGGTTGCTAGGCAATTGAGGTGAGTTTCGAGATTCAGGCGACCATCTAAGTCAGGCCTAGATACTTGAGATCCTCGTTGACTTTGATGCATTCCCCTTATACGTAAGACCATTATGTAGCAAGAGGTTTCCTTGATCTGGAAAGGAAATCCATCTGCCGTGGAGCCATAAAGCTTTGGTTTTGGCTACAGCGACTTTTAGACCAAGGTTCTGGTAGTGATGGCGGCCACAGCCGCCTCCATCATCCTCAGTGTGCTGGTCCAAAGCTTGCCACTGGCAATTAACAGTGTGTTGTCGGCATAGCAAACAAGTTGGACCCCACTGGCACGGCTGCTTCCAAGATTGAAGCTCACATTCGAGAGAAGCGGGGCATGGACGGATCCTTGAGTGACCTCTCTGCACATTCTCGTGTTGACTGCAGCTCCATACTCGATATTATACGCGATGTATCTGTCCGAGAGATAGTTGTTGATGGTATAGAGGCACGCCGTGCTTATCTAGGGCTCTTGTGATTGTGCTCGATCGACACCGCCAGCGCAACCCCTCCCTGGGAGACTGCAGATTCCGCGAGGATAACGACTCTGTCTATGGCGTCGATTGTTGATCGCCCGACCCGAAATCCAAACTGGTCATCTGAGATGACCGGGTCCGTGTATGACAAGTGGTTAGAGATCCTGTTTGCTATTATTCTTTCCAGGAGCTTCTCCATCTCGTTCAGGAGGCAAATACGTTTGGACGATGATGGGGAGTCCATATCTTTTTTCCCCGGTTTTGGGATTAGGACTAGATTGGCTGTTTTTCACACCTTGGGGAATATCCTCGTTTGGAGGCACTTGTTGAAGAAGTTTTTTACCCTTTCTCTAAATTCGCTGACGATTGTAACCAGGACACGGGCAGGCACCTAGACCCTGGGCAGTGTTCTTTTTTCTCATCCTGGCTATCGCACGTTCCAGTTCTTCGTTGCATATTGTCGAGTCTTGGGAGGAGGATCTTCTCGGGAGCTTGTCTTCCTGCGAGCTCGGAAAGAGAGTAAGTAGAACGTTCTCCAGCATCCGAGGATCCAGAGTTTCCGTGATGGGAGGCGTTTTGAGCCGCAGTTTTCCCAGGAATAGGCGATATGGACGTCTCCATGGATCCTGATCGATGGTGTTAAGAAGCTCGCCCCAGGAGCGGGATTTAGTATCCTTGATCTGTAACCGCAGTCTAGTAGTCACCGTTCTGTATTTTTGGTGCAGATCTCCTCATGCGCTAGATCGCAATGTTTCCTCCTACGGGTGCGTTGGAAGCGCCGACGTGCTCTTATGCATTCCGTTCAGGTGGATCTGATTTCTTTTGACCACCAGTATGCCAAATTCTTATGATTCGGTTTGAAGCAGGGCATGGTTGTGTTACATATGTTATGCAATGCCTTTTGAAACCATTCAACTTCTTTGGTTGCATCCAGAACAGTTTCAGAGAGGGGGGGGGGGGCTCCAAGCTACTGCTTGGGTAGCTGCTACTAGGAGATCTCTATCAAATATCCTGGTTGCCAATCTTGTGGTTAAAGGTTGATTCCGCCTTTTTTCCAGGGAGCAGCAGAGAGATCGCGGGGAGCAATATGACGCGCTTGTCATCGAGGCCGCTGACTCTGACTTCCGCCTTTTTAATAGGGCCCTAACTTCGCCTTTGCTGGGGAAGAGGACTTTAAGGCGACCTGAAAAGTCATTAGCCTTGGTTATATTATCTTTCTCGGGAATTTCTGAAATAATTTCGCTCGCTAGGGAGTGACGGACCCGCACGTTCGGGATCCCAGCGAGAGGTTTGTTCTTTTTGCCCTGCTCATTGCCTCTGCATATGTTGTTTTGCTGTCAGGAGCTATAGTTAAGGTGATCGCAGATCGTCTTGACACTTTGACAGAGCGGCTTTTCTCTTCCAGGCTTGTTCGTTGCGGGTTCCACCCCTTGGGATTGTACTTGCCGTTGGGGTTTCATTACATTTCTTACGGCTCTCCTCTTTTCCTTCCCATCGAGTACCTTGGTCCAGGTTTCGGGAGTGGGCGCGGAGCCCAATTGGTTCGGACTCCGGAGGTCCGAGGTGGACCGTTCTCTTTGCGAATTGTCGCCTTTGCTTTGGGCCTACCTTCCTTTGGGGGGAGGGCGCTTTTAATTTTTATTTTACAGCCTCGGGCAGCGTCTGTATCATTGACTCTTTACTGCTTGCCTATCCTTCATCTTTAGCACCCTGGACCTCTTGTCTGACAGTCCACAGCCAGATTTTTAACGACCTCTACCATTTTCACTAATAGGGTGAAATCGTCGGCTTGCATAGAGTTATCTTTGCACGAGGCTGTAGTGAGAACGATTTGTGACGCCGGCTGGGAGGGACTTGGGCAAATTTGTGCGATTAGGGCTGCCTTTCTGGATGTGCCAGCCTTCTCGTTCTTTTTGGGGGCGTTCTCGCGATTATTGGATAGGTTTCCCTCCAGCTTTGCGCATTTCAGTTTAAGCTCATAGGATTTTGGCTCTTAACTGAAGGTTTTCCTGTTCTAAGGCACTTTCGCTCGCCGCGGTTAAATTTCTCTTCGAGAGCTCCGTCACGCAAGCTTGCGAGTTACCAGCTGTCTCTCTGAGGAAATGTCCCGAAATTGAACGTCTCTTTGAGGTTTCCTGAGACGGAGGCTACTTTTTCAAGGTATGGGTGCCGATCATAGCTGCCAAGTTGGCTGTCGGCAGGTGTCTCAGCTCCGCTGCCTTTTCCTCGTCAATCGGCAGTCGTTTAGCCCCTTTGGAGGGGGAAGGCGCGTTGACAGCCAGGTTTAGGAAGTAGTCATCCTTCTCGTCTTCGTCGCTACATTTGTAGAGGTCAGCAGGGTTCGGCGCCGGCCTTCTCTTGCCGTTCGCCTCCTCCAGCGGGCTAGGGCGACCCCTCTTTTTACTCCTGAGGGCTGGCGCTGTTTTCTTTCTCCTGGGAGTTTGGAAGTCGTCTTCGGACTCTGTGTCTTCTTTCGTTGTGGATTTAGTAGCGGTCTTGCTGCTTTTGTTTATTATGCCAGTCGCTATTTTTGCAGGGCAGACCTGAACGTCCACCTACTAGCTGCCGCGGTTGACCAATGACGATGCGGAGGGGTCCCACTCGATCAATCCCTCCGTACCGGGCCTGGGGGCTCCGACACCGCCAGTGACTTTTTTCTCGTTTGATCGTTCTTTCATATTTGTATCAAGAAAAAGGGTCTTGCCAGTTGCATTTTGCACGCAAAGCCTGGGGTCCACTTTGCGTATAGTTTACGGGCAGTTGTCCGATGACGATGCATCAGGGACCTGGCCGGACGTCTCTTTTGCACCGGGCCTGGAAGCTCCGTAACTTCATGTGCCGGTAGTTTCGTTCTTAGTTTTCCTCTTCATCATTGAAGTTATATTCGAGGCTTAGGATTTAGATGGGCGCTTTTCTCTTGCGGTACAGGCCTGGAATGACCTGTTGCGTGCGCCAAACGCTCGCATGCGTAAGATGCGCGCGCAGCTTACTCGTATTGTAGTGCGTTCATTGGAGCGCGCGGGGTGCGTGCGCTGTATGCTGTAGTTCAGAGCGCATGCGTAGAAAATTTGAAATTCAGCTCCGTAACTGAAACTAGTTGTTACTACTTGACACGCTGACAGGTTGACCGATCACTAATCGGGCACCGTATACATTGAGCTCTCTGAGTTCCCCACCAAAATTATTGTTTCCCTTCACTTGGAGACTTTGTACACCGTACTAGATATCCACACACGTAGAGTTTTCTGCCTTTCCGCAGGATATCACCGAAAATTACCGAGCGCATAACCGAGCGCATCCGTTCCACTCGGGGATCTCTAACCGACCCTCATCTGAATGATCTAGGGCTACTAAGGCATTACCTGGGCATAAAAGTCAGAAGAAACAACGAGGAATTTTATTGCATAAAACAGGAAGAATACATACAGAAGATTTTATACAGATTCGGCCTATCGGATGCGAAGATTTCCACTATCCCATTGGATCAAGAGTATGAGAAATGCAGAAATGACGGATCACAAATGCCACAAAATACTAAGTATCAACAATTAATCGGGGCATTATTATATCTCGCGGTAAACACAAGACCAGCTATTGGAATTCTGGATCAACACAACAAGGTTGACCACCGATTGGACAGAAGTCAAAGGAGTTGCTCGCTACCTGAAGAGTACGACAGACTATGAATTGCGGCTCGGCAAACGAAATAGTAAACGAGAGCTAAGTGATTTTGCGGATGCGGACTGGGCACAAAATAACATCGATAGAAAATCAAACAGTGGTTTCATATTCTAATTTTTCGGAGCAACAATGAACTGGAGTTGCAAGAAACAAAAAAGTGTTGCACTATCATCAACCGAAGCGGAATACGTCGCTCTCGCGGAGGAAAGTTTATAGATACATCGCCTATTGAAAGATTTCGGAAAAATGACTCCAAAGATTATTATATAATATATGAAGAGAATCAAAGCTGCCTGAACCTCGTAAGCAATAACAAATTCAGCAATAGAACGAAACACATAGGTACGAGTTTTCATTTTATAAGGGATATGAAGGATAAGAAACTTGTAGACTACAGATATTGCCCTACGGACGAAATGCTGGCTAATATGTTAACAAAGCCATTGAGAAAAGTTAAACTGAAATACATGACAGGAAGATGTGGATTGAGCAATTAATAAATTGCCGTTGTTGCCATCGTCGTTGAGAATGGGTGTTGAAATACAACGACTTGACCATACAACATGACCATGAGCCCGTTGGAAATCACGTTATGAAGGGCGACGGTTGTCGCTTTCATCTGTGTTTGCCCTTTTCCCTCTATTTTCTAGAGTCGCGAACGGGACCGTACCGAGCAAAGTTTCCAATTCTTTGCCAGCCCTCGCCGTGTGACTACGTCATTGTACCACATAGTATTTCTTTAAATAAAGCATACATTTTTTACAACTTCGTTATATTTTCTACATAAACTATCGCGTCACAACAGCCGCGAGAGAGTGTGACATTAAGACTTCTTGCCAGCATAAAGAATGGGTGAGCCGTTGTCTTTATCTAAAAATAGGACAATAAATTATTTTGTGTGGAGAAGAAGTCTAATGTCCTTTATAGGCATAATTCTAATATCTAGAATTATGGGAAATCGCCCGATCAAATATATCTTATTCGTCTTCACTGCATTTTTTACTACTATTTTGTTTGCAAATGTACATTTCTAGCACACCTATTTTTTGCATCTCGAACAGGTTTTCGTAGTTTTAACCTTTACAATCTTATATCTGACAAGTTTTTCGTACGTGTGAATCTAAATTTATACTTGTTGGTTATTTTGGTATAATTTCTTCTTCTCGCGATTCTTGATATGTACATAGCTGCAAGTTTTACAGCTAACTGGAATAAAAATTCTTGCCTTGAAATTTTTTCTCTAGTTGTTTCTCTGTACAAAATCCAGGCATTTATTCCAGCTAGATCCAAAATATTGAACATCTGCAAGATTTCGAATTTACACTCTATTTCCTTGCCATTTGATAAGCTATGTCTATACCACATTTTTTGCTATTATGAAATCTAATCGTTTCACACTTATCACTTTTTTCTGTTTATATTGAGTTATACATGGAATTTAGTAGAAGCACTTTTTTATTTGGTTTGCTTTTATATCCTGTAAGAGAAATATGATTTGATTTATATAGTTTTGTTGAAAAGCGTGTCATATTGTCTTTCAGATTTTTGACAAAGTTAGGCAATTCAACGGATAGTGCCAACAATAGTAGTTCTTTTTGCTACTAGTAATTTTTTGGCTAATGAAGCACTCGTGAATAAATTACCTGTTGTTACGTTTCTTCCGCACCCTATGAATGATTCCATCAGCTTGAAAACAACAAACTCTCCAAGTGGAATTGAAAATTCTCTTTGTTCAACCTTTCTCAAATATGGAAATCTATTTATTACATATTTCCTGCTGACGTCAGATAGTAACTAGAATTTTATTCTAAACTTAACTGGTTTGTTTGGCATATACTGTGTAAATTTGCACCTAGCTTTGGATGGAAACAATTGCTCATCAACAGTTATGTATGCACCACATACATAACAGTTTTGGTTATCCTCAATAAACCAATCCCATATTTCATAGCAAATTTAGTTTGTAAACGCTGGCTTCTTTTGCTTTCCTTATCAAATCGTACAAATCTCATAATTTCAGTAAATACATTCCTGCTCATGGTTTATGGAAAAAATGTGTTATCCCATTTATTCCATAAATATGAGATATCTAAATTTTTTGTCTCATACACGCCCCGAGCATATAGCAGAACATATAAATGAATCCAATATAAATGAATAAATGTATCCAATTTTGTTGCATTTAGTTTTCATTTAGTCCCTACCACTCTAAATGCTTTTTCTTCTGTGCACGTTCTTATTTCTTCCAGTATATGTTGATCAATGATCACAGAAAATGCAGTCTTTACTTTTCCTTTCATGACTTTTCGTTTAGCATATCCTGTCGGGCCGAACACTTCCCTAAAAATATTATGAACTGGTGTTCTTCCAAGTTTGGAAATTTCCTCTATTTCTTCTGTAACTGTTTCGTCAGAAGCAATTTCGATATGTTGGCCTTTTATATCATTCTCACTTTCAGAACTCAATAATAATCTCCTTCTCTTGCGTTCTCTGCGTTTATTTATAATATTCTCTTTTTCGTTATTTCTGTCTGGGAACTCTAATTCATCTGCTGCAAATAAGTCATCGTCACTTTCCATGTTGTCTTCAATTTTGGAAAGGCCCTTCATCGAAATTTGAACACTCTTCATCTACGTTGTTTATTTTATCTAATAACTTCATATTTTTGAAATGCCTTGGCATTTTGGGGTAAATATTCGCCACAGAATGATGCACTATATACGAAATACAAAATTTACCTCAAAGTATTGCTTACTGTGCTAAAGTATAGTTTCCTTATACTTTCTTCAAATTAGCATTTATAACATGAAATACAAAGGAAACATTTTAGAACTTATACTTTGATGTTCTTTCCTGTAGTTTTAAAATTGTAGTGTGTCATATAAAAATATAACATGTAAGTATCATATTTTCTCGACCGGTCACGGTAGTTAGGACAGACTATATATATTTCTCGGAAAAACAAAATAAAATGAGAAGTAAAGATTGAAAAATACATCGTATGCATATTTTTATAAAAAGGAAGGGCGCTGAGGTCCTCGAACGATCGGATCATGTATTGTAAGTAGCAATAAAATTGTCGTGAAAGTGTGAATCCCAATGGATTCGAGAAGAGTTGGTTCTTAAGGCTAATTAGGTGTCACGGCAAACTTCCAAAATCTTGTGCGCGCACTGGTTGTGGGCAGTTCGGAGAATTGTGGCAGGTGTCTAAACGGTTTAGGTTAGAATAAAAACACAACAGTTTATATTACCAAAACTACGAACCAGTAACATCTACCAGAAAAAACTTCAATTAGGAGCCATTGCTGCTCGTTCTGACCGCTAGGAGACGATACCGATATTAACGAAAGATGGCTCCACCTAAATCTGCGATGGGTACAAGGGCAAACAAACTATCCCAGCAAAACGTACTTGCCGCATTAGACAGAAAGAGCAATGGCAGTAAGGAAGAGCTAGACGTAGCTGAGAGCACGACTCTCGTTCGTCAAGAAAGTCTAGCGAAGCTTGATGCCCTTGCAACTGAAATCCAGGACGTAAAAAAGGAAATAGCAGAAATCAAGGGAACAATGCGGGACATATCAAAAGAAAAAATCGACAAGCAGATTAATAAGTGGGAAGTTGAGAGAAAGGCACTGTTGAAGAGAATACATATACTAGAAAACAATGAAAATAGTAGAGAAAGAGAAGTGAAATGAAACAATATTGTCATCAGCAGCCTTGAAGCAGATATCGGTGCCGCGAAAGATGAAACAGAGGATTTTCTAAGGAATGTAGCCCAAAGTGAGGGAAGTCAAGGTCATAAAAAGAAAATCTGGCATACCGTTCCTAATAGCTAAACTGAAAAAAGAAAAAGACAAGATTGCCATAATGACCAATAAGAACAAACTTAAGGGCACGAAGTACTACATTTCACACGATCGCACAACCAAAGAACGCTACATACAGCAACAAATTATCAATATAGCACACGAAGAAGGATAGAAGGAGAATAGGAAAATATCGGGTATAAAAAGTTGATAGTCGAAGGCGTGCCCTACATATGGGACGAGATCGAGGAATGCTTAACCAGCAATCAGAGAGCTCTTCTCGGTGAGGCCCATGAAACTGAACAACAGACAAAGGGACTCCACTCAAAGTTCCAGCTCGACAGAGACCCCTCCTTTCGTAGAGAAACCACCCAAGGATAAGGACTTAGTGGCTAAAGTCAGAGAACTTAGACGAAAAACGGTAGAGAAGATACCAATCAGCAATGGAACAAACCTATACCTAAGTTACGGAATGGTAAGTAAGTGCAATACAAGAGTTATATTTTGGAATGTCCACGGGATCAGCAATCTGTACAACCTAACCGGCGAAGACTGGGAAGAATACCTAAAGAGCTGCGTCATTTTCTGTATCTGCGAAACATGGCACCATACAACAATCACACGGAACACAGCAATCCTCGATATATTGTCGGAGTTTGAATATATCGAGAGTTTAGCAGTAAAAGAAAAGTCACTAGGCAGAGCAAACGGAGGCCTGCTCATTTTCTGTAAACCTGAAGTTGTCGAGGAGATAAATATTATTGAAATAAACAGTAATTTTATAGCATTGAGAGGGAAAATCAATAGGAAGGAGCTTGCAATTGTTAATACATACTTTTTCTTATTGTTATAAGAAAACTACAACAGACTCGTTTGAGTTTATCAGTAATTCAGATGCATTAAGTTAGAGAAAGAAAAGAAAAATAACACGTGTAAGGGAAGCACCTTTGTGCTCCTTTTTACAATAGTTACACAAGTCTGCTTTTAGTTCATTATTAAATCATGTAGTAGTATTCTTTTTAATCTTCCTGTATTCGTGTTTTCAGTGTTGAGTAGTTCGTTTGTCAGCTGGTTGGGGTGTTGTAGTCTGTTATTATGTGTTTTGGTGTACTGATGTAGTCACGAACATATTTGACATGTAAGTCTTTGTAGAGTGTTTCATTGCTGATATACCATGGTGCGGCTGCTATGTTTCCAAGTGCTTTGTCTTGACATCTCTGTATTATGTCAGCATTAGATTTCTCACACCCCCATAGTTGTATACCATAAGACCAATTGGGTATTATAGATACTATGTATAGTAGCATTTTGTTGTTTAACGTTAATGGTGATTTGTAGCCGAGTAGCTAATTCATTTTTCGCAGTTTTAGATCCATCTATTTTTTTTGGCTGTGATATGAGCTTTCCAAGTCATCCTCTTGTCCGGGTACATTCCTGGGTATTTAACGTTATTTGTAGTGGGTATAGTTTCGGTATTAATTTTAGGGATGTTCTGGTGTGAGGGTGCAGGTGTATTCTGATTAACAACGGCGTATGGCGTATGAATCACTTTATTACTTGACGACATACACTGCGGCGCGAAGGACGCGGAAGACGCGGTGAATATGAAGCACTTCGCTGATGTACACGTCGCGAGACTATCCGTGCGTCTCCTTCTCGAAGTTTTCTTTTCACTTTTTTCCTGAACTCGACTCTACTCCTTGACTTGTACAGGACTCTCTCCTCGAGCTCGTCGCTTTTTGCTGCCAGAAAAACTCGGTCCCCGTTTCGGACATCCCTAATTGGCCGACTCAATTTTTGCTTTAGCCAATTAGGTTGTCACGAAATTGCGCCGCCTACTCCTTGCGTTCGTGACGCGCTTTTCCTGAGAGTGGGGCTGCAATCTCGCCGAGGCCGATTTCCCGGAATTGTGACGATGTAGCAGGGTCTCCTCTGGGCCTCGCTTTCTTCAAATGTTTTCCAGATGACGATCTGGGTGGCTCACAGGACCTAGAGTTTACGACGCTTCGTAGAGATGCTATTGTAGGCCAAAATTCTATAAACTATAAGTGCGGACGTTTGGTCTTACGCACTGTGAAAACTAAACTTGGCCTTCGCAATTCAATAGCACAGGCGCCACGTGAGTCGTAAATTCTCCTAACTTCTTATTTGAGAAAACGTCTTCTCTCCGACATCTGCTAGCCGCTACATAATTATGATTTGCATGTTTGCTACATGCTTGGTTCTAAAGATTATGTGCGTCGATTTGCTAGCATTCATTTTCATCTTCCATTTTCGAGCCCAATTTTCTATTTCGTCAAGGCTCTTCTGCAGGAGTTTTGTCGCTTCATTCGGTTCATTATGGATACTGTGATGGCCGTGTCATCTGCAAATGTTGCAGTTTCGACGTTTTCCGTCTGCGGGAGATCAGCCGTGTAAAGTTGATATAGCGTGAGTCCCAGTACGTTACCCTGAGGACTCCAGCCCCTATTTTTTGCAGAATAACCCTCATTATGCTTGACTCTGAAGTAACGTTCGAATAGGTAAGATTCCACTAATTTATAGAAATTATGCGGCAGTAGAAGTTCTAGTTTGTATAGTAAGCCAGTATGCTATACACTATCGAATGCCTAACTCATATCGATAAAGGCTGCTGAGAAGAATTTGCATTCCTCGAAGCAGGTCTCTATTGTGTTGACCACTCTATGTATTTGTTATTGTACCGAGTGTTTTTTTCTAAACCCGAATTGATGTTCCAGTATGATGTTACCATCGCTAATAAAAGGTTGTAGCCTCTTTAATATCACTCTTTCTAGTAGTTTTGATAACACTGGTAGGATTGGCCTATATGATGTCTCTTGCGGTGGCTTTCCCGGTTTGAGAATAAGTATATATATTGTATAGGAAAGTAGTGGAGGCTGCATTGTATATGTGAGTTATCACAGCTAAGGCTTTTCTAGGTAGCTCTTGAAGTAGTTTTGCGGTAATTAAATCATATCCCGGGGCCTTCTTACTACTTAGTAATTTTATTTCTCTTGCGATTTCTACAATCGTAAAATGTTTGATCGTTGAGGAGGCATCAGGAGTGAATTTAGGAATATATATAATTTTCAGCTCATCTTGTGGTGTTGGTATATCGTGAGGTACAAATATTCGTGATAAATGTTTCAGCTTTATCTCCATCCTCTTTTGCCCCTGATCTGTGCGAATTGCAGCACTGTGTTGCACAGATATTTTGAGTTTTTTCGTCACTTTCCATAACGAGTAATTTGTTTCTGGGTGTGGAGAGAGGTTTTTTATATATTGCTCGATGTTATTATTTCCAAGATGTATAGTGACTGCTTCAACTGTTTAGTTAGTTTGTTTAAGACTTCTTTATCATCTGGGTGTCTACTCTGAGCTGCCATTTTCTTCTGGCCTTTCTTTTTTTGGCAACTTTTTGTCTTATATACATTAGGCATTTAACCAAATCAACAGTTTTGCTCTTCTTCTGGGGCGTAGCAATTCATGCAGCGTATTGTAATAGCTCAGTTAATTTTTGAAAAGCTTGATCTGTATCAATAGGTGTCCTAAGTGGGGTTGGAAATTTTATATGGTCGTTTAGGTAGTCCCTGAATGCAGCCAGTCTGTGCTTGAGTTGTGTAATGAAGGTTTCTTTTCTTTGAGTAATGCTGTAGTTGGTAGTGTAAGTATTAATGAAGAATGATCCGAGCTCAAGTCGTAATTATCCTGCATATTGGTAAGGTGGGTAGCGATTCCTTTTGTAATAAAAAAATCGTAGATCGGGTATCTTGGCAATATCTGATGGCCAGTATGTTGGGTTGCCTGAGCTAATTGGTCAGTATCCATTGTCTACGATTGCTTTGTACAGTTCCCTCCCTTTCGGATTTATTATCCTTGAGCCCCAATGCAGATGCTTGGCATTATAATCGCCCTCAGCTATGAACTTGCCTCCTAGGGTATCAAAAAATTCCTTGAACTGATCGTTAGAAACCAGATGTCTTGATGGGCAATATACAGCCGCTATTGCCGAAGGGCCAGTTGATAATTTTACTTTAATGGTTTGTTGCTTGTATATGTGGTCTCTCGTACTTGTCCCTTTCTACGTGCGGAATTTTATTACTGATTATTATGGCACTTCTTCCATGTTCTCTATCATTAGGGTGTAGAGTGTAATATTTTATATTGGAGGTTTTCTATTTATAAATATTAAAATAGTCTTTGTTAGTAAGATGTGCTTCCGAAATTAGCAATATGTCGATTTTTTTTATATTTAGGAAGAATTCAATTTCTTATTTGTGGTGGGCCAATCCGTTAGCGTTCCATAGAGCAATCCTAACTATATTATCTATTGATATTTTGAAAGTTTTTAATTAGAATTGTCAGTAGGTTAATAAATGTAGTATTCTGATTCATTAATTGGTCGAACATATTTTCGAATCTGTCGAGAAATTTAGTTACAGTTCTATTTTACGTTCGTGGGTCCTTCTTGTTGTGTTTTGGCTTTGACAGTCTCGGAGTACGCTAGATTTTCACGTACTGGTCGATATTCATGTGTGTGTATTGTCGTACCTACTTGTTGCCTTCTGGTGTTCAACCTTGTTCGTTGGAGTTCCTTGTAGACAGTGCATCCTTTATAATTTGCTGGGTGCGGACCGTTACACAGCACATACGTAGGTGGACTATCCTTACTTTTTCTACATTCACTTGTGGGATGGTTGCCTGCACATTTTACACAGTAGTATGCTTTGGTGTAATACGTTTTGGTATGGCCATAATCTTGTATCGTAGGCACTGTGGTATTATCCTTTTCTTACGTGGTGATTCTACTATTATCTTAGTTCCTAACAGGTGGTACGATTCGTATATTTTTTTATTGATGTCATTTGGCTCCTGATCTACAAAGAACATTGGTAATAGTTCTTTTGCTTTCCAGCTCCGTATGTTGCTTACGTTGCGGATTACAAATCAGTTAATTTCTGTTTAATGAGGGTTGTTGGTATGGTTGGATGTAAGTTTTTAATAACGGTCCTGTAGGCTATCTCTTGTTTTAGTTAATAGGTGTGGAATTCTACATTGTTTTGCTTAAAGTGTTGTACCAGTTTTTGGTATGCCTCTACAGAATGTGTATTTATTTTAATTGAGTTATTGGCAGCCGTTTTGCACATAAATTCGGTATGGTTTATTCTTGTTTTTATATTATTCAGCATAGCTGTGTAGTTTGTCATGTTTTGTACGAAAATTGGTGAAGTTTTTGGTTCAGTTTTAGTGTTTGAAGTTTCCTCTTCAATATTTTCTATTATATTAAGGGTACTATATTTGTTAGTGTGGGTTATATTCGATGTTTGTTGTTGTTGTTGTTGTTGTTGTTGTAAGAGAGATCTTTTTGGGTTGCTGCCAGTCGACATTGCATTCAGTTAGGAAGTTTTCGTCGAGGATCATGGTTATCTTCCTTTTGGTGCTTTTATATGGGATATTACGTCTCAAGGGCGTACGTGGTTGATTGGTGTAATTATTTTCTGAGGGATTAATGGTACCCGAGCTTTTACTACGATTTAATTTAATTTTAATTTTAATTTTCTAATTTTATTAGGTTCTAGGAGCCGTACAACACCGCACGTTATGCTAGCCACTCTTCTAAACAGACACGTCTTATCTCTACGACAGCCCGATCACAACTGATATACATACTTGAGGCAAGAAAACTACCAGAAGAGATTGAATTTGTTGGGGAAACAGGCTGAATAAATCTTGGATTCTGCGGAGATCTCCCTCTTGGTAGAAAGAGACTTCAATGGTAGAATTGGGACGCTGAACACCCTGCCGGAAGAGTATGTAGAAGAAACCAACCTACTAGCTATACGAAGCTAGCTAAACGAGCTTTTTGAACGCCATAGTCGATAAGAAGGGTCATTCGATCCGTAATTACCTGGAATCCCTGGGGCTGGCTGTGTTGAACGGAAAATCCTCCTCGGATGCGAGAGGAGATTTCATATTTGTGGGAAGCAAAGGTACAAGCGTGATCGACTATGCCTGAGTCAATCATGGAGCGATGAAGTGAGTGACCGATTTTTCAGTTCTTAACTTGGGCACATCAGATCATCTCCCTATTGCAATCGATCTTGAGCATACCGCTTCTGATGGAAGGCAAGTAACTCATACCAGCCGAACTACGGAACGATCGGTAAAGATAAAATGGGATAAAAAGCGAACTAGTACAAGGAAGAGTACTACGAAAATTTACTGCAGAAACCAACACCGTTTTGTGACGCAGTAGACATTTTAAACGATGAAATTACCTCAGCGATTAAAATCTCAGCAACTGATTTGGGCATGGTATCAATTGCTGGACAAGCAAGGCAGAGAGATACTAACAAGCCTTGGTTTGACCGCGAATGTCGCCAGTCCAGGAAAAACGTGAAGCGATGCTGCAGATCATGGAAAAGGCTTGATAATGAAGATACAAGACTTGAATATATTCGGACGAGGAGAGATCATGTCGTCTTAATCAAAGCAGAAAAGTAGGATTACGCGAACTCGCTAAGAGCTGATCTGGCCAACACACGTGATTTCAAGACATTCTGGAATGCGGTCAGAAAGCTTAGAGATTAGAGGTCCCGGATGTGTGATATCCCCTGTGATAAAATGGAGGAATTCTACGACTCTATCTATCCGCCCCGGATGACAAACTTAGAGACATTTCTGAACGGCAAACACCCCTATCTGGATCAGCCAATCCATCTGAACGAATTGCTTGGGGTTTTACGGAGGCTTAAGCCAGGCAAGACCCCGGGGCCAGAAGGAATTTTCAGTCCGTTCCTGATGAATCTGCCGGAAAACTGACTGAAGCAGACCCTTAAACTATTTAACAAGGTATTCGACTCAAGCGAAGTTCCAAAAAATTGGTGCAACTCCGAGATTGTTCTACTATTGTCTTGACCAACACTAGAGCCAAGATTTTTACGGTTATATTGGCCTCCAAACTCACATGCTGGATAGAAACGCATAAGGTTATCCCAGAATGTCAGTCGGGTTTTATACCAGAAAGGTCTTGTTATGACAATCTTTTCACGCTGAATGCCAGAATTGGGGAAGCCTTGAGGTAAGTTATAGCGGCTATTATAGATTTCGAAAGAGTTTTCGACTCTGTAGTCCACGGCATTCTACGGCATACGCTGTACGAGACTGGAATGAGTGTCCAAATTATACAAATAATGAGGAATCTTTACCAGCAGGCTTCTGTCAAAGTGAATACAAAAAATTACATTACTAAACCGGTTGAAGTGACTCTAGGAGTCTTGCAAGAAGACTCACTCAGCCCTATTCTATTTGCTCTCTTACTATATGATATCATTGACCTTTTTAGAAAGAAAGGCTTTACATCGCATCTAGAGCAGATTTATTATTGTTTGCGGATGATCTGATCACTCTGGCAAGTAGCATAATTGACCTCCAGGAAAAAATCAATACGCTAAAGAGATTCTGCCAAAAAAAGGGTTTGAAAGTCAACTTAAATAAGACGAAAATAATTAAGTTCAAAAAGTCGGGAAGACCAAAAATCGAAAGATCGTGAGATTTCAAAAAAGGGTGATCGAGGTGGTCAAGAATTACACCTATCTAGGTGTTCCTTTCTCGTCTTCAGGGAGTTTTGGCCTCGCAACAAATCACGCCCTAATTAAAGGAAACACAGCCGTGAGTGCTGTTTGGAAAGTTCTGCCGAAAGGAAAAAGCGATAGCTAGCAAGCGAATAGGAAACTGTTTGACACAATAGTAGCTTCAACCACCCTTTATGCCACCGGCATCTAGGGCTTAGCATACGCAGAGCAACTAAATAAAATTCAGATCAACTACTACAAGCGACTACTGAACCTCCCTAGATGTATACCAGGATATATGACTAGAATGGAAACTGGCACCAGCAAAATGAACGTCGAGATAGTCAAAAGAGCGATAAGCTACTGGACTAAAATCCTAGGTATGAAGGCCGACCGCTATAAACTCCTAGAAGCAGACAAGAGGCTACCATACAGACACAAATATAACTGGGTGACCCTACTGAGAGGGACAACAAACGAATTGGGCCTCGGAAATATGTGGGAACAGCAGAACACTAGAACAATTCGGGAAAACATACCTCTAATTGAGACTTATCTTACCCAACAGAACGTACTTGGAGGATTGGAATCGCAGAGTTGGAAATTCAACCTACAACCCATTATGTAGGGAAATTGCAAACCTAGAGACCCGCGAACCTAAAAAATACCTAATCATGTCGCTACCTATGACCATTGTAAAAGTAATCGCCCAACTAAGATTGTCAAGACGAAACGAAATAAACTGCGGATTCAAAGGGTTCTGGTACAAGATCACGGAAAATATAACCTGCACAGTCTGCAACTTACAAATGAATGAATCACTTCAACATCTCTTACATGAATGTCCCCAGTATTCGAGCATTAGGCAACACTATCTTGAGAGCTCCTTTCCTTGGGATCCTAGTCATTTCTAATGCGAAAGAAGCAAAAAAATTATACTATATATGGTACTCTTTACTAAAATTACGTTCATTTCTAATCTGCGAGTGGGAACAACTCTGGTTGCGGACTCTAATGACCCAGCCCTACTCACAAATCTAAACTAGAGACCAAAGATCCACCGTGCAATTACATATTAGATATCTAGCATGTATTGTGAGTCATATGTATGGAGTTTGGCCGTGAAAAATCTCACGGCCACTTGTAATAGGGTATTCCTGTACACAAATAAATAAATAAATAAATATTTTTAGAAAAGTCATAAGGGTTGATAGCGATGTGATAAAATTTAAATATGTGAAAGTTGTACAGAAGTCTGAAAACGGTCAATTTGATCACTCGTGGCAGGTTTAGGGTTAAAGACTGCCCCATCAGGCATGAAAGAAAATGCAGGTGGTCATTGACATATCGAAAGCTTTCAACACAGTCCTCCTCGAAGCGATAATAGAAGGGCTGAGGCTAAAAGTTATTTCGGCAATGATTGGGCAATACATACGAAGTATGAAAAACAATAGCCAAACTACCTTACACTGCGGAAATAACGAATCCTTTAAAATGAACCTGCTCCGAGAAGTCAAGCAAGGGGATCCATTGTCTTAGTAGCGGCTAGCAGATGTCGGAGAAAGTTGTTTTCTCAAGACAAGAAAAGCTAGGAGACTTTAAGACTCATATGCTATTGAAATGCGAAAGCCAAGTTTTGTTCCTAAAATGAATAGGGCAACATTGTCCAGACCAAGTAATAGTAATAACGCTAGAATAGCATCTGCGAGCGTCGCACATTCTAGAATTCCCAAGGACCCGCACTTAAGCCAAAAGGAGCGTGAAGGCAGTAAATCGAGGCTCGGAAGAAACCTTGCTACGTCACCAGAAATTAGGAAACAGTCCCCGAAGAAATTGCAGTCACACTCTAGCGAAAGCGCGTTACGAACGCAAAGAGTAGGTGGTGTAATTTTCCGGAAACCGGAAAACATTTAGCCAATTGGGAATGCTGGGGACAGGGACCGAGGTTTCCTCGAAGTATCAGTGAGCAAACCGAAAGAGAAATTCGCTCGTCGTCGATCCGCAAACAAGCTAAAGTGTAAAGTACAATCCGTGCTAATAAAGAAAACGCTCGAGTAAGAAAACCTCAAACTGCCTTGTGCTAAATCATTCCCCTCACGAGTGTGAAAATGAAATCATGAATATAATTGCGCCATAATATCTAGACCAAAAATTAAAATCTAAAGGAAGTACAAAGATCTGGACAAATAACTACATTCTTTTTCTTTCTCTTCTTACATCAAAATTTTTTCAGTACGTATATCAGTAACGCAAGCTCGATAAAAATATAAACGTAGCAAAAAATTAACACATGCCGCAAAGAGAATTCTCTGTCGAGAGTACAAATTTTTAGATGGCATAAGGTATTTTCAGATTTTGAGAACATATGAAAATTGAAGAAGACAACAAAAATAAAAAGAAATGGAGAAGAAATAAAATTGGTGTAACCAATTAACTAATATATGAGTATCATGAAGTATTTAAAAACTTTAAAAAAAAGTATGTCAAATGGATGTTCCATCATGACAATATTCTAGATTACATTGCATTATAGGTAATAAAATTTCTGTCCAGATACAGTATTCCAGTTGCTTCATGGCCACCTACTCATCTGATCTAGGTATTAGATTTCTTTCTTTTCATCAAAGTGAAATTTAAGAGAAGGGAAAACATTATAACAATGTAATGATATTAATAATAACATTAAGAACAGTCTCGTTTCAACAGCCGACGCGACCGGACACACCAGCAAAAAATCGTACCGAAGGCGAGTATCACTATTATAGAGTAAGAAGTGCTAAATATAACTAATAACTGTGTTCGAGACCCCCAACTCAGCAGTGTGGATATATCCCCGACTCACAAATTGGATATACGTGCACAATGTGAATTGTGTGTGAGTGTGTGTACGTACCACCATGACGTCGAATATAACTCAACACAATGAGGGAACTATTAATCTCACCGAATCTACAATCTCATATGCGAACGTTACAAAACAAGAATACATCCCAACCAAGGACTACACCAAGCTATAATCCTACAGTCAACTGACGGTATCATTATCAAAGAATATTCTCGAGCGATCGGAAACATAATAGTACCCAAAGCAATCAAATTCCTCTCAAGAATATCAAATGGAACACTATGCACGTAGATAGTAAACGTACAATTGCAAACCTAACACTCAAAGACAAATCAGTAGTCATAAATAATTTAAACATAGAAATCAGACAGATGGTTCTACCAGCCCAACGGATTATATTATCTAACGTCTCACCAATAATTCTAAATAGCCAAATCAAAAATATGCTTAAAAGAAACAATACTAAATTACTATCAAACCTCACCTAAAAGCAGGTATCAACGATCCAAACTTGTCCCAGATATTATGTTTTAGAAGACAAGTCTACCTTGACCCAGAAAATGCCAAATTCCGAACTCCTTTACAATTACAATCGAAAACAACACATACAGAATATTCACCACTACAGAAGAACGGACATGCTTTATCTGCCAACAAGAAGGACACATTGCAAACCATGCCCAATTGAAAACCCAAACAAATCCAGCTCGAAAACTTACGCTTACAAAAATCCAACCTCATCTACACAGTCCATAAACACCGACCATATACCTGTAACAAAAAGGCAAACCGATGCAAGTATTAACAACGAAATCGAACCACCAACAAAAGACACCCTTGAAATACGTAATCATAGGAAAGAAAAAACAAAAGACCCAAAAACAAATAAGACAACAAAAGAGCATTATCCATAGCGTCTGAAGGAAGCAATAAAAATCCGATAAAACCAACTGACCTCGACTTAGACCCTAAATGTCCAAGTCCACAAACATTAAAAACATACAAGAAGAGTCTCAAACCAATCTTCAGGAAATTCAAATGCCCAGAGTCGTCTGCTTCCACGGTAGATAGAATCGACGACATGCTAGAACCTGCGATTAAATATATTAACGACAAAAAAAAAACCAAATACTAGATTACCTCCAATTGAAAAGCTTTATAGAAAATGCAATTGGAGCACCCAAACCAATCGAAATCTCCAAACAATACACCACAAATACGCCAGCTTTAGCTGAACTGCTAATGCAAATTCACCCCCTACTAAACGAGCGGTCAATAAAAACGAAACTGCGGAAACTATAAAAAAAGATGACACAAGACTCGTCAGACTTATCTACAATCAACTGGTCATCGGAGGCAGACAGCGAATTATCGAGATAAATCAAGCTAAAAAATCTGCAATTACTATTTTTACGTAGCACTTATTTTTATACTGTTATTTTTATTTCTATAAATTAACTTAGTAGCTATCAGCCACACCATGAAAAAAATAATCCAATGGAACATAAATGGATATTATAGACACTATGAGCAACTACAAATCATCCTTCCAAGTTCAGGGAACTAAACCCACTTCACGGCAAGTTCTGGAACACTCAGTGCAATAGACTTGTCATTATACAGTAGCAGAAGAGCACAATACATTGAATGGAACATCTTAGAAGACTTACACGACAGTGACCACTTCTCAATAGTAATAAACTGCGACCACTCCTATCCGACTCAAATTCAACCAATGACCAAATGGAACCTTAAAAAAATCGACTGGTCTAAATACAAAAAAAAAAAGAATGATCTTCAAAATCCTTCACTACACGACATTGACCTAACAAAACTAAATGGCGCAATAGAAACATTCGAATCAAACATCAATACAGCAGCGCAAGAAGCATCCCCTCCAAGGAAACCAAAAAACAACAATGACAACAAAAAGAAACATTCCACTCCTTGGTGGAATGAAGAATGTCAAGCTGCTCAAAAAGAAAGTCACTAGGCTTTCAACAAAGCCAAAAAACACCCCATGACAGAAAACTTAACCAAATTCAAGAAACTGTATGCCAAATTCCGAAAACTAATTAAACACAGCAAAACACTATCGTGGAATATGTACACCTATCATAACTAACCAAACCGCAACTGATGAAGTATGGAAAAAATCAAGAACATCAACGGCAAAATATACAATTCAACAATCCAATTATTTGTCCTGGGCGACAATAAATATGCAACCGAACCAAAAGCTATAGCAGAAGAACTCGCAATGATCTTTCAAACACCATCCATGATTCACCACTTTGACGAATACCCTACACACTACAATAATACCTAACAACAACATATAAATAGATCAACATACCACCACTGTACCCACCATAAACTCATCAATATGTTTAAAAGAACTCATGTCCACTCTACATGTAACAAAGAACTCATCCCCAGGACCAGACAACATCTCCAACGCATTTATAAAACAACTTCCCGGTGCTAGAATTGAATACCTCTTAAAAATATATGACTGCATATGGACCCAACAAGTATTCCCGGACGCATAGAGAAAAGCGATCGTAGTACCAATTCCTAAATCTAATAAAGCAAACACATACCGGAAAATTACAGACCGATAGCCCTAACCAACTGTTTATGTAAAATCGTGGAGAAAAGCATCAACAAACGATTAATATGGTATCTAGAATCCAATAATATGCTTGTACACAACCAGTATGATTTTAAACAATATCGATCAACCACGGACGTCTTAATGAACATAGAAACAAGCATAAGCGAAGCGTTCCTATACAACGAACACCTCATTAAAGTATGTTGAGACATCGAAAAGGGCATACGACACGGTACAAGAAACTAAAATCATAAACACTCTGATCTCGCTAGGACTAAAAGAACACATGCTCGCTTTTATAAAAAAAACTTCCTTAAAAACAGATACATTCAGGTTAGAATCAACGGACACCTCTCCAATCCAACCATAATACAGACCACAAGGATCGGCAATCAGCGTCATCCTATTTTTAATAGGCATCAGTGACATAATTAAAAGCATAAAACCTCCGGTCCAAGGAAACTTGTTTGCAGACGACCTTACCCTCACATGTAGTGGAAAAAACATAAACACAACAACCGAGCTATAACAAGCAAGCCTGAACGAACTACTAACATGATCAAAAAATTCAGGACTCAGATTTTCCCCCCATAAAACCAAACTTATGGTCTTTACCAAAAAAGTGAAAATCACACCAAAATACCAAATACCAAAGTCATATATGAAAAAAGTCGAGATAAACAGAGTCAACAACATAAACTACTCGGACTTACTTTTGACTAAAAACTGACATGGTTTTCCCACTTAAAATCACTCAAACAAGCTTGTTTTCAAAGAATTAACATTATAAAAGCCCTAGCTCACTACAGTTGGGGAACGGATCAATTTTAATAAAGACCTACCAAGCACTAATAAGAAGCAAACTGGACTATGGATCAATAGTTTATAATTCAGCCAAACCTAACTCAATCAAACTAATCCGGAACCCATCCAGAACTTGGCACTCAGACTAGCTACAGGAAGCTACCGCGCAAGCCCAATAGCCGGTATACTATTTGAAGCTAAAGAAATGTTCCTCGAACAGAGAAGAAAACTACTTAGCTTAAGATATAAAATAAAATTAGCATCAACACTAAATAACCCAGGATACAACAATATATTTACCGACAGATTAACTAACAGAAATCCAAGACTCCCAGCACCATTCTGCATCAGATTAAAAGGATATCCCAATACACTTGAAATTACTTCAATACCAATTATCGAACGCAACTACGGAAAAATAGCCCCATGGTCATTAAAAATACCAAAAACAAACACTGATTTGGCTAACCAAAAAGAATAAAAAAAGCAACATAGAACACAAACAAGATTTTCTGATATTAAACAAGAATTACCACAAAGTCTACACAGAAGCTTCCAAAACCAAACATAGAATTGGATTCGCGATTGTTACAGAAACCACTAAAAAACAATGGCTCTCCAATCACGCATCCATCCTGACTGCTGAAACTTACGCAATGCTACGGTACATGCAAGAGAACAATCCCCAATCAGCGGTAATCTACACAGATTCCATGTCCTCGATAAACGCGATAACAAAAACCAATAACACAAAAAAACACAAAGTCATACAAATCATTCAGGAAACATACACCGAATTTACTAACGACCATAAACAAATAATAATCACCGGGATCCCCTCACAGAGGGGATAGAAGGAAACGAGAAAGGAATAGAAGGAAACGAGAAAGCCGGCACCTTAGCCAAAGAAGCAACAACAGATCGAACAAACGAAACCCACATACCAATCCCATAGCAAGGCCTACTATCTTCAACGACCAAATCTGAAAGAGAAGAGTGGAACAGAATATGAACTACGACAAACAGAAGCAAAATACACGACATAGCACATTATTTCTACCAAAAAATACCAAATTACAATATAAGCAGAAAAGAAAGGATAGCTATGACTAGACTTTGAATCGGGCATTCCAAGATACATGAATACCTCCTAGCCAAAACAGAACCACCCTTCTGCAACACTTGCAACCAACAAATTACCGCCCAACACTTGTTAAATGAATGTAGAAAATATTTGAACCTAGAAGCAAATACTAATTTGCTAGAAACATCAAAAAAATGTGATCAGCTACCTAAAGGACACCTAATTATTCGATTAAATATAAAGAGAAAATTCCAGCATATCACTAAAGATCTCATAGTCGATGCGACTCTAAACTCTATTTAAAAAAAAAAGATATTGAGAAAACTATAACAAACCAGTTGAAGGAGAATCCGGTCTAGATCATACTAACATACTGACATGTCCTATATTATATACGCTGCTTATTGTGTATTATTCGTATCTTAAAAACATTTGTGTATTTCCTTCCCTTTTTTTTTCTTTCCTTTTTGAGTAGTCAATAACAAAATATTATAACGAGCCTGTTCAAAGAACTGTTAGAATTTTAGGCAAAAACAAATTTCCTATTTCAGACTTTTTTTTCATTTTAGGAAAGAAACTTCTACCAATGAATTAACGACGAAACGCGAAATATTAAATTTCTTAATGATAATCGCTGAAAAATGCAAGTGCTAAAACAATATCCACATACAAAAAAAGTTTTTATTAAATACAATATACAACTATTGCTATTATTAGCAACAATTGAAAGACTTTTTACTTACGCTATAAAGACAAATTTACCAAAAAGTAATAAATTAAGTTGTTAATTTCGAAATACGTTTCTGTGATAGTAAATTCACATTTTTGAAACAAAACTGAAAATTATTAAATGAAATTAATTCAAACCAAACTTATATTATTTTAATAAAATATTGATAACTAAGAATAAATTAAAATATTATTACTACGTGTAACAAGTGTAGTAGAAATATTATATTAAGAAAAATAATGTTATATTTATATAATATAGTTAATATTATATAGTTATAAATAAAGTTTATATATATATTTTGTTCCTTACGAAAAAATTAAATTTACTGAATGAATCAAAATGATTAAAATGAAAAATAAATATTTATCTGATATTTTATTTATGTACTTATTATACTACTAGTTGACTAATAGAATGCTTAAAGTAAAAGAAATAAAAATAATAATGGTAAATTAACTTTTATTTTGGAGTTTTCAAGAAGTATAGCATATCTCAGTTTCGTTTTGCGACAAAATCATATAAAGAAAAATGCAATAATAAGAAAAATAATTAATAATTTTTTAAGAAATCCGAATTTATATCATCGCTTTCTCTAATGGAAAGAAGTTATTTTTTTTTTTTTACTAAAATAACACCACTATCGAAATGATTTATTTTTTCTCTTAAGAGCTCTCTATAGCATATAACTTTTTTAAGCATATAACTTAATGAAATTAATTTAAAATCATACAAATCGTTCAACATTATTATCATTTACAATAAAGTAATATTCTTACTTATTGTAAGCTAATTGTAATCTTTCAATTGAACTTGCACACAACGAAGTATTTTTATCAACATTATTTAATTAATTTTTAATTACATTTCAAGTGTTATATTTAATTGTTTCATAATTATAAGCAAAACGTATAAGCGTAAAAGAAACCGTAAAGTTGTGAGTAAAGCATGTAAAAAAGAACCTCTATCTCTAACTATCTAGAAAAATTATCGTGTCTAGAAAAAATATCGTGTAAATAAAGGAGATTCAGGTATATACTTCTCAGTGGTTCGTTTTGTATAGAAGGCTAGAGAAAAACAAATTATTACTACCCAAGAAAACTGTTGAATACAGTTTCGGTATAGCTTTTGCAAAATATATTTCAAGACCAACTGAAACGAGCTCAGAATATTATAAGAAAAACTACTTTTGTATTATACAATATAATACTCAAGAAGGAAAAATTAATTAATCTATCAAAAATTTTACTTACATCAGAAACAATTTACAGACAAGTAGAAGAAATAATTGATCGCTGTAGAATGATTGAAATTAGGGCTAAATCCAAAAACTATTTTGATTCTGAAAGCTGAATAACTAAATAACTATTGTTATGGAAATAAAAAAATTATATAAAAACTAAAATAATTTTTATCAATTTTTTTGAAAATAAAAAATTTTTATAGGAAAACAGTGCGCACAGTATATGATTTAAAGCAGAAAAGTGAAATATTCGAAATATTTGAAACATCTGAAAAAACTTGTTATGAAATATTATAATATGCATAATACAATTTGTAATATTATTTATAATATTCATAAAATGTATCAATTTATTGCCAAAATTGAAATATGAAATTAAATTAAAAATTAGATATAAAAATATATTATAAATTATACTATAAATTACTGAAAACTTTAAATATACCAACAAATTTTTCAATTTATTTATATATAATTTTTATCAACTTCGAAATGAGTTTTAAAAAAAAGCACCAAATAATATTATTACGGTTTTTTGTATATTTTGTATATTAGTTTCGAATTGAATTACATTAAAATTAAATTTATTTGTCCATTTTTGTTCAAAACGAACAAAATAGCCGAAACGGTTATATCCAAACACGAAATACCGATAAGGGAACTTTCTGAGAAAACTTTAGAAGCAAAAAAATATGCTAAATTAGAAAACGTCATCAAGAAAAAATAATACGAATAAGGATTTAATTAATTTTCTTATCTTAAATCCGCGACGGAAGTCGATTAAAATAAAGAGATCTGATTATAATGAAATTCAGAAACATACAGAAATATGTTTCGTAACTTGTGGGACCCATTTCAGGAGCTGATTGTACGCCTAAAAATGAAAAAAAGTCATATAAATATATGTCCTATCTGTCTTCGTTTATGAAATATAATGAATTTTCTGTTTTAATTACTTTTACAAAAGATGCACGAAATGACCACCTTGCATTTGAAGACAA
This sequence comes from Tetragonisca angustula, assembly GCA_036937485.2. Lineage (NCBI taxonomy): Eukaryota > Metazoa > Arthropoda > Insecta > Hymenoptera > Apidae > Tetragonisca > Tetragonisca angustula. Next base: position 277,610 of record JAWNGG020000268.1, read on the forward strand.
GTCTGCACGTCTTGTCATTGATCTGGTTCCTCTTTTTACCATTTCTGGTGTTTCTCGAATCTGTCGGAAGCTTTGCTCTATTCTATTTCGTAATATTTCAGCATTTTCAATCAATGTTGCGTATACAATAGATTTTAAATGTCCCCACAAATGAAAATCTAATGGATTCAAATCCGGAGAATGAGCAGGCCATGCAATATTGGTTTCCACGACCAATCCATTTATTTGCAAAGTGTTGATTTGAAAATTGCCTAGCCACTCGGCTAAAATGCGGCGGAGCTCCATCATGCATAAACCGCATACGAAGTCTAATATCGACTGGTACTTCCTCCAATATTTCGTGTAGTTCAAAAAAATCAACGTACTTTGTGTCTGTTAGTTTTCCATCAAGAAAAAAAGGTCCAATTAAAAATTTATCAATTATTCCTGTCCATACGTTTAAACTAAACTGGTGTTGATGTCTTGAATGCACAGTAACATGTAGGTTTCCTTCATCGCAATTATGATTATTATGAAAATTAAATATACCTTCCCTGGTAAAACTAGCTTCATCACTATTGCAGTCTATGGAAAGAGAGACCGGGCAGAAAGTTTGCTCTGTTTGTAAAATTCATATAACTCATAAACGAAGACAGATAGGACATATATTTATATGACTTTTTTTCATTATTTTTAGGCATACAATCAACTCCCGAAGTGAGTCCCACAAGTTACGAAACACCCTGTATAATAATGAATGATTCAAATGAAGAATTATCTCTTAATTCTCAATTAATTTCAGAACAAGTTTATCAAAATCAGAATTGGAATGCAACTTAGAATTACTATTCTCATAAACAATTATTTTCCAATAATAATAACAGTAAAAAAGAATAAATGTAAACAAATAATAAATTTTTTAAAAAATTTTCATTCAGAGAAATTATTACTTTTTTGCACATTTTCTTATGTGTATTATATGAATATAAATTTACCAGAAACGATCGTTTTCACTTCTTTTCAATATTTATTATATATCTATTTGTGATTTTTATGTTGTACTTTCCAAATAGACAACATATTTGTACCACATTAATCAATTTCTCCTTCGCTTCAAAATGTAGCTCCACATAACAAGTCATTGAATTATCATACTAATAAAACAAAATTTCATGAAAAATAAAATATAATTTCGATCATAATATTCATTCTTTCAAACCAAACAAATTATTACTTAATCATTTTTAGTATTATAAATTCACTCAAACAACGAAATAGTGCAATAATCACGAGATACTTAAATAACGATTGCAATGAAGAATATTTAAAAAATGCTGTTTAATACATACCTTATAAACACAATAAATGATGAGCATTTTCACACAAACAACGTGTATACTGGACTCTTATTTTACAATATTGACGATAGTGTAAGCAAATGAGAAAATGTAAGTTATTAATTCGTGACTAAATCATCGAGCACGTGTGTTCACTTCGACATTTCAGTAAGAGAATGTCTATTAGTGCTGCCTATCCGTTATAAACGAGGACTGTGGGAACCGGAGTGGGTAAAATAGTAGTCTGTCCACGGTTCTTACACAAGAAAATATATATATAATTTTATCGGTATATGTAGTCTTTTGGTTTATTTTTCTCTTTGACTAAATATTACAATTATGCGCTTACAAATTCTAAGACGTACCGTTCCTTCATTCTTACCAGAATGGCCGAGCAGGGGTGTAGATGCGTATGCGACAAAGCAAGCCAAGGTTTTATATCCTATCTAACGACGCGCAACCAAGGGTGGTGAATATATACAACGCCGACCCTTCGGCACCGGAAGTCATCCCTAGGATCCTACTAGTCCAACTGAAAGACGACGGCAGAGAGCCACAATACTACACCTCGAACCAACAAGCTCTTACTCCTAAGCAACCTTACCTAAGCAACATCAAAATCCCAAAAATAGTTCGCTTCAAGACGAAGTCGAATCTACGAAAGGGGGTATAACAAGGGCTTATCTGACCCATTTCCGGCCAGCAACGAGATCAGATGACCCATCGTCTTGGAATGTGTAAACTCAACAAGTTCCCGCACTACTCTTGAAAACCAAATGTATTAAAGAAACCAAATCACAATAAAGAACAAATCAGAGTCGAACGCCATACGTTTCGTGTCATTTCTCTATTACGTTAGATAACTACGGTTCTAACATCTCAAAAAAGTCACCGAGTTAATATACTTCTATTTCAAATAACATTTATAATAAACCGTCACGCTCCATCACTTTACGTTTTACCGTTGCGACATTCTCCGCGTAACAAATCTGATGGCGACACACACGAAACGCCTACCTCATCATTGACTTACTTCACCGACATTCCACGTCACAGACGAACGAATACAGATGAACACCACGCCACACGACGAATAGACCGTGATATACACAAGACCATTAAGGAGCAAATCAAATAAATTGTAATCTCGCGTTTATTGGAGATAATTGTACCTTAATGTAAATTTAGACAACACTCAATAAACTATTGAGTATTGAGAAATTATTGAGAATTTGTAAACAAGGCACTGGTTGTCGTCCAATCACCAAAATTAAGCAACGCTGGACACGGATAATATTTAAATGAGTGCCGCTTAGGAAAAAGAAAATCCGTGTATTGTTGGCATTATGTTTTTTATTTTTCTTTAATTTTTGTTTAAACATTTTTTAAGCTAATATTTATTTTATAGGTTGTACTAAAAATGTGGGCTGTAGATTCGGATGACTCCCGTTAGTCATCTTACATTAAAAACAAGTATTAGGACTGTAATTCAAACATCTGGAATATTTGAAACATCTAAAGTTAAATAAAACTGCATCGTAAACGTATACATATTACATATGTAGTGTTTTATTATAGCAACGTTATCGCCATCTAACTTTTGTGTTGTTTCTTCCTGTATTTCTTACTGTCTTTTTTTCTTTAGATTTTGTAAAACTATCTTTCTTTTTTAAACGGTTTCCGTAGTTAAAATACTATATTTAGAATCTTTTTACACTTTTTCTAACAACCTCGAAATTTTATCTTGATTGGTAAAGGGATCGTTCGAAATAATATCCAAAAATATTTTCGTGCGTTTAATATTTGTGATTCATAATGTGTTGGAGTAAAAGAAAACACACCGTAGCCTTAACTGATTAGGCAAATTTAGTTTGTGTCAAGATACTCACAATTAGCCGCATAGTCCCGAGGATAGTTTGTTGACATAAACCATAACTGTACATCGGACAATTAGAGTGATTGTTATGTAAGCCGAGCCGCAGTCTTACCCGACGATAGACATTGACTGAGCCAGATAGAAGCGACAATTGTGGGACAGTCTTCCTGAAAGAAGTGGAAAATGCGTAAATATGAAGACATGTATATATGACATAGTCTCCTAAGTAATAAAGACATGCAAGAGCAAATGAAGATTTAGAGTTTTTTAACGCGTTATAGTGAGACTTGCACTTCATAATTCTATTATTTCACTTTCAATTATCTTGTACAAATATGCATAATACATTCGAGACAGACTTTAATCGACTTTTCTATCTTGATAAATGAAAAAAAGAATTTGATTTCTTACATATATTTGTGATTGACGTATTACAAATTTTAGAACACATGTTTTTAATATTATTAATATGTTATTCATTATCTTCGTCAATTTTTCCACTGCGCTTTTAAATCTGAGAACTATGGTTCGTCATGTTAAGGATGGGATTACTTTTGTAAAACCGATGTTTTATTATTTATTAATCTAGAATTTGTTAATTTGACCGAGTTAATATACCTCTATGTAAGTACATGTCTAAGGAATAGAAATTTTACTAAATATTTTTTAATCGATATTTTGTTCGAATTGAATATAGTTAACGCTTAATTCGTTTTAAAATGATTCCAATATTTTTCGAATATTTATCTGAGTATATCTTCTTCATATAAGTTATTTTTATCCCTAAGTTTCTTAAATTTTTGTTTACAGTTTGTTTTTTTTTTTAAATGAAAATGTCTGTGGGATATTGGAAACAGGAATATATTATCATTTATAAATTAATATTGTCATAGTTGTGGCAAGCCACTTTCTCCGCTTCAGAGACGAGTCATTGGATCGGACCGATCGATTTACAAGCTATACGTGAAAAATTATATAATTTCATTTAAGAAAATAAAGTTAACTCATATGTCCATCATGCGTATAGTTGCAAACAAACTAATTGCATTAGATTATTTCTCCTTCAAAAAAAAAAAGAAAAAAAAACATGTTCGGTGAGAAACATTTTGTCAAATATCGAATAGTTCTGAGAATAATTGCATTTACTGGTTAAAGTGCCTTGCATATGTACCAAATGTGTTTCTAACGTCACTGGAAGAGCTAATACAAAATTGACATATAACTGCGAATTATTATTGAATAACTTGTAATTTTGAGCTAATGATAATATTTTAAATATTAGTTTGTCAGTCCTTCAGACTTTTATTTGAAACTTTCCAATATACGTGAGTGATTATGAGTTCCTTATTGCAACATAAACATTTGCAATTGAGTTTGATTCTAACCGATTCAAGTTTCATTCAAAATACAATTTATACGTTTTTGGCACCTAAAAACAACCATCACTTGCAGTCAGAATTATTATATTTCTATAATATACAATAAAATAAAAAAGATAAATATATAAATTAGCATACATGTATATAGATAGTAAAATTATTCTGCAATCAAAATTTGTTACTAGATTAATATTTGAAATTTACAGAAAACGCGATAAACTTATTTCTATTCGAAGAAAAAAAAGAGCACATTTATGTCACTCAAATACCTAAAACTTATTTGCAATGTACAAAGATAGAGTATCTTTAAAAGACAGATAATTAAAAAAGAAGATTTGTACGAAGCCAAAAAAATAGAAAACCGTAACTGCTGCTATCAATGTTTTTAAAGTGTCCAAATGTTTAATAAGTGAATAGCAAGAATACCAACATATTTAAATTCAAAATTATGTCTATAAAGAATATTTCAAATAATGTAGACACAATTAATTGAGGATATAGTTGATTAATATGATTTTCTATGACACAGTTACAAAATTTCTGTACAGTTAAAGCGACCATTCAACTAAAAATAGATGAATTAATTATTTATGGTCTTTAGACTCGACTTCAACTCGATTAACGCAGTGTTTAGATGAGCGATTGCGAACAATTATTAAATGGCCTTCATATTCTAAACAAATCTAAAAAATTTAGAATATCTGCAATCAAAAGCAATGACAAACAATATTTCTTCTATATAGTTTTTACTGCATTTGAAGGCAATATTTTAGGCTACAATTGTTGTTACGACCTTTATAATCCACGTGCATTGTTGAGCAATCGTCACGTGTCTAAAGTCGTGGACCAAATTTTTGGATTCAAACGTGGAAATTATATCAGTATCATGATATTGCTTGACAGAATGGACGTTGAGAACATAATTATTATATTAATAATTATTAAAATTACGAAATTACTTTCCAAAGAAGACGAAAAAGGAAATATTAAGCAAGATCTCTCATTATCAGAACTTTGTAACGAGTAAATATATAATTCTCTAGAACCTTTGATTTTCGGTGACTGCGACAGATAATGCGTAAAGGGACATACTTAATTTAAAGATGACAACTTTAGTCGTCGTGCTTTTCACGTAATAAATAAACTCCAGGTATTCCGGCGCATTATTTCTAACACATTCCAAATTCATGCGAAGTTAATATAAAGTATCATCTTGTAGTAGCAGTCATAACGTATATCAACTGGTGTATCATGTTTTCGTATGGTCCGCTAATGTGCTACAATCGTTTTCGCTATTTTTGAGTGGAATACAATAGATAACTTTTTTTTTTATATGGGGGTTTAGAGTCGCATCGACTACGAGGACTCTAGCGACGTGCTGGAATTTTCTCTTTATATCTGGTCTAGTAATTGGTCTCCTTTAGGTAGTTGATACTTTTATTGTTGTTTCTGGTAGGTTAGAGCGGTGTTTTGGTTTAATCCTTCTTCTTAGAAGATTTACTTCTTAAGTTTCGATATTTTCTGCATTTATGTAGCAGGTGTTGGGTGGTGATTTGTTGGTTGCAGGTGGTGCAGAAAGGTGGTTCTGTTTTGCTTAGGAGGTATTCGTATGTGATCTTGGAGTGTTCGATTCGAAGTCTAGTCATAGCTATCCTTTCTTTTCTGCTTATATTGTTGTTTAGTATTTTTTGGTAGAAATGGTGTGCTATATCGTGTATTTTGGTTCTACTTGTCGTAGTCCAAATTCTGTTCCATTCTTCTCTTTGGTCGCTGAAGCTAGTAGAACTTGGTGTGGGATTGAGATGTTGGCTTCGTTTGTTCGGTCTGTTGTTGCTTCTTTGGCTAAGAAGTCGGCATTTTCGTTTCCTTCTATTCCTTGGTGTGACGAAAAGTATTTTTTTCTCATTTTATGTACTTTGGATTCTGAGAGAAATATTTCTTACCGTGCTCAAATTTTTGAACGTAGGTACCCATATACCATAGAAATTTAATACTGCTGAATGATGGTTTCCTTGCATAATGAAAAGTAACAATTTTTGTACTGATAATGACAAATTATATCATTCCATAGTATATCTGAGAAAACCATATTGAGATTAATTGACGAAACAGAAATGGAATAAAACGTGATATTTGATATACTTTTACATTCTACAGCATATCTCAGAATTTTCTATCTGTAAACAATGCACCTTGATTAAGAATTTACTTGTTTTTTTTTACGTGTAAGCTTGTGAGTTATTCCACGCAATTATCTTTCAAATTAATTCGTTATTATACAATATTTTGCCGATGCAACTCAATGTGTTTCGAGGAACATGTGGTCAGGATATTGTTATTGGGGGAATCTGCCACTAATTTGGTTTTTTCTCTTTAGAGATTCAAAAACCCGAAAGTGTATCCAAAAGTGAAAATTCGACGATTGAAACTTCCGACTCTTCCGAAATTTTCGGAAAATTCGAAAATTACAAAAGATAGAGTATGAAGTAAAAATAATAACTAATTATGCCACTAATTATGGTAACCAAATGTAATATTTTATTTCAAACTTCCGTTCAAAAAAGCTAGTTTTCGTGTAACCTCATTCTGTTGAAGATCCTAAGTTATTTGGAAAATCCGATCATTTTCTGAAATCATTCTGGAATTTAACGGAATCTGACTCGAATCTGAAAAAACTACCTGATGCGACTTAATATTTCCGGGTTCTCTTACACCACTTATTTTTTCAAATGGAATTAATTTGCGATGTTGTTCATTCATTCGAATGTTACTATTCCACTGGTACAAATTATTACTTTTACGCACTTTCCATCTTTGCTTCATTCTTTATGTATATATGGGATAATCTGCATCAAGGAAATAGATGACTAAACTTTGGTACCGTATTCGAGCCACTAAGTAACATATGTAAATCGACTGTTCTGTCAGTCAAGTTATTTCCTAAGAAAGCTCGACCCTGCCGAGAATTGCCAGATGTTCTATCATGCTCTCTAATGGCACTTTCTTTTGCCTTAGAGGGAGAGACAAGATGTGGAAAGGCTTGTAATAGGATAGAAACAAAGGCAAACTTAGGAAAAACGAACTAACACTATTCAATCGCGTAACATTATTTCAGTCTCGTAAAATCATTGAGTTTCATAGCATCAATAGTCAGTCTCACACGAGGGGAGATACAGTACATATCTCCCAGATTCGCATCATACACAAGACACATTTGTATATAGTAGTTAAATATATATATTTAAAAACACACAGTCATTCAAAATCTGCTGTAAAATGCAGAACGAAAAAACTTCAGCAAAGCGGGTAAGAATCATCATCACCGTTGCGCTGAGATGTAACAAATCTGAAAACTCCTCCGTTCCGAGATTCATTCTTTCATCATGATGAAGTTTTGTAAGAATATTATTTATATTATAAACAAAATTTATTCAAACGAATCGTTGAAATCTATTTCTTCTCTAACAATATATACTTCTCTTAGAAAACGTTCAAAAATTACTATATTTCAAACTCATTATGTATTAAATTTAGTACATATATTATTATATCCCAAATTTTCTCACATTTTACATTTTTATATATCTATATATTAGTATATTCCAAATTTTTTCACAACAATCCGATTTTCATAGTGTTATTATCGTAAATCGAACTTTTAATGTATTCTGTTAAATAAAAGTTCAAATTATGCTTAAAATTTTGCATCAAACAGTTATTCTATTGTAGTTGATATTCGATATAAACAAAAAATCTTTATTTCTCGAAAAGGAAGAGTTTTGAATATTTTGGTCATAATAATTTATATTATACTAAATAATTTAAAAAATTCCTATTCTTTAGACATCTTTAATATAGCTATTATTTATAGCATGCAAATGTATAATAATAGAATAATTATATAATATTTAAATTATATATGCATAATTGGTATACAAATATATAATATGTTATATTACATATTAATATAGTTATACAATATACAGGGTGTTTCGTCTAACTGAGTACAGTGAAATATCTCGGAATGGGTTGAAGCTACGAAAAAAATGTTTATACAAAAGCTGTTCAGTATAAAAAGTTTTTTTACGTAGTATTAACAATTTTTTCATTCATATAATGGTAGAGAATATTTCAAGATCAATGTGGTTATTTTACATATTCTTATTCGTATTACGACAGTTTCAATACGAATCCAATTACCTACAATGTTGTACCATTTCCTCCATTTAGTCCTAAATTAGGGATAATGAAATGAGCATATTGCGTATCGTGCATCAGGTCGCGTTGCATCTGCATAGGATGGTGCAGAACAACGATTTGGCACGGGATGAAATCAGAATAACGCGTCAAGATAGGCAACCGACTTGTAATACCTTCCGCCTCTGACTGTTGCAAACTTCATCATTCTTAATTTAGGACCAACTAAAAGAAATGGTACAATATTGTAGATCATTAGATTCGTATTGAAACCAACTCGCGATACGGAATACAGAAAATGTATGGCCTGATCCAAAAAAATAAAGTTGACTTTGAAATATCCTCCACCATTACATGAATGAAAAAATTGTTAATACCACGTACGACACCTTTTTATACTGAATAGCTTTTGTGTAAACATTTTTTTCGTAGCTTCAACCCAATTCGAGACATTTCACTGTACTCAGTTAGACGAAACACCTTGTATAGTGATAAACATACTTACACAAGATTGCGTTTAAAGCAAAGAATAGACAATAACAATCATATGTAGAATGAATTTCGTATAAAGAATAAAAAAAACAATTAGTAATTAATTCACAGTCAAGAAAGTTATCAAATACCAATAATTAATAATTATTTTGTGTACTTACGAAATACAAAAATATGCATTGTATTTTATGGTATGCATTAAAAACGTACAGTGTAGCATTTATAATGTTAACTAGGTTTATAATTATGGCAAAACCATGTCCATGGGATATCGTTCTGGAAATCTAGACAGAATATACCATAAATGTAATAATATAAGGTTGAGAATACCAATCTGACAATGTCTGAAATGAAGTAGTTTCCAGTTTTTATTTCTTAAATAAGTATGTCAATACAGATGTTTTACAATCATAGAATTTTGTATAGAAAGGTTTCTCCGTATGACATGTATTTCATTACATTTCAGAGACTATTCCAATTAAGATTCAAAGATTTGTTATTATTTTACCATTTACATTTCATCAAAAAACTTGCAATTTTAATCGTTATAAATCTCAAATTAATAATTGTTTTAAATCTCGAATCTCACATCTTGTCCAGATAACTGCATAATTAATAATCGCAACAGGTGATTACGTGCCTTAAAATTTGTATTGTTAGTTGAAGTAATTGGCAGCTTTCCAGATTAAAAATCGTCAGATCTCTGTCACATTACGTATGCGATGTTTTCAGTATGGGACACACTGTGATGTTACACTGAACATAATCGCTACGTAATATACTGACATTGCTACAAAGGTTAATAGGCAGGACAAGTTCAAAGACAGTTAATATTCGCAAAAATAAACTTTGCATAAATATTAGCATAGTAGCATTTAACTGAGAAAATACTAACTTTCTTATTAAGTTATAAATTTCCATTGAATTTATTATTTTGTTGCGTATAACGATATCCATTTTAGAAATGGCCATTTCTATCGAATTTCCATCCACGGCATTTTTCATTTGGTAACCAATAAATGTGAAAAACTTCATAATATCCAATCGCTATTTGTATAGAATCAAAACTAAACTCACACAGCAATTTTGTAGTCCACGTATGTATATGCAAAGTAGTCAATTCGGAAGAGAATGTCACGACAATGCAAAACTGTTGCAACCAAAATGTATGTAATCTTCGTCAAAATGAAAATTAAATAATAATTTCGAGATGTGTCATTGAAACAGACGATAAATAACACAGAGTTTTGTTCGTAAATGTTAAAATCTCGAGAATGCGATGTGGAAGAGACTGTGTCGCAGTGAGAACGATATAACCGGTACAAATTATAACTGCAATGCATCTTAAATGTAAAATATTATTATTATACGTTTCCTCCTACCGCCTTATGCGACGATGAATTTACTTCTTACTTAAATAAAAGTTTATATAACGATTTCCCTTCACTATATATGTTTCAAATATTTTAAATTCTTCTTTGTCTTGTATATGATTCTAATCATGTTTTATATTCTCTAACCACTCTTCTATCTTGAAAAATCCAGAAAAAGTGTTACACGATATTATAATGATGACACGATATTATAATGACTAGATAGAATTAATTAAATTCCTGTAACTTACGTTTATTGATTTCACAAGTAATAAACCATATGTTATATTTACATTTGCTATTAAAATTGTAATGCTTACTTGCAATGATAACAACTGAAAGGTGCAAGCGTTTTCCACAAGAGAAAACTACAACTATTGATAACATAAATGTAAATAAATTAATTCTTTCGCAATCAATGCTTTAATATATCAGAAAACCGGTTAAATAATTATATTTCCTACGAATATTATTACTACGAAAGTAGTTGAACCAAGAAGAAGTGTCGAACATACGATCGTAGTATGTACTACGCTTAACTGCGGTAGTTTGTACGATGTCAGTCCTATCACGAAGAAACAGAATTTCAGGAGTCTGTAATACTTGTAGCCAACGAAGTCCATTCTATTCGACGGTCGGGAAATGTCTGGCCGCGGTCGTGGCTTTACACGTTTCGCAGAAAATTAAAGAGAGCGACAAAAATATTGACACCGTCACGTGACACAAGTTAAATTACGCATGAGGGGGAAATGACTATCCGTCGATGAGCGTGAATAATGAATATCTTTCCGAGAAGAAAAGTTATTTTTATCCTTTCTTTTCCTGCTCCTCTGCAATTTTCGCACAATGACGCTGAGTTTTAAGAAAAAAATTGTCTCCATGGCATAAAGGAAAGTGTCAATGAAACCCAGGTGTTTTCTCGTATTTGCAAGCTTTACAGCAACATATGTGCAGCGTGAATATTACAGGTTACGAAAAGAAGAGTCAGTTCTTTACTGTCATTTGAGAAGTGAAGTTGGAATTTCTCTTAGTGCTATTGCTCTGCACTTTATTTTTTTCCGCGTTTTGTAAAATATTAAAAACGTTCTCCTCGAGCTGTGCAATATTTGATAGACATTATAGACATCGCAAAGTCTTTCATAAATTACGTAAATTGTAACACTTTTATGAAAATTTTTTGCAGGAAGCGCTTTTCTTTAACGTACTACTTTTTGCTACGACCGAATATTTTTACCCTGTTTAGGTTACAACGACAGGGATTATTTCCAAACAAATCCAGAATAACATTATCGTAACTGAATTAAGTAACATCGTTGAAATATTACGATCAATATTGTTATTGGAATAAAGAGAAAATGTCACGGTATATATTTAATTGTTGAAAGTTTTTATTGTATCTTTTATTGTTTGTATGTTTGGAACTTGATTACACCTGCTGATTAATTTTATTATCCTTTTTAATATTACATTTAGTATTTTGATATAATTGATCTTTAAACTTCTTGTATTCTTATCTTCTAATATTTTTACTGAGTTCATTCTTATTTCGAATAAGAAAATCTGTGGACAATATTATATCCTTGATATATGTATAAGACATGATACTTAATTGTATAAAACATTCTTATGTAGCATCAACAATGACGTGACAAGCTGATTTTGAAATAACAATAGCGATATACTTGAATCTATATTTTGATAATGTATTACGTTCATTCGATATTATCTTCGTTTGTATTTATTAACAATTACATTGTAGTTAATTGTTACAAGCATGTGAAATTAGTAATATAATTCAGTGTACTTTTTCGTCTAAGAATAATCATAAGTAAAAAAAACGGATACTTTCCGAGGAAATCAAAGTGTGAATTGACTACGATGCAGAAGCAAAATCTACATACTGTGACTCTTATTATAATTGGAACAGTAAATATTGAAAGTCATATTTTTTAAAAATTATTATATAATAATAAACTTAACTTTAATAAATCGAAAAATAAGAAACTTAATAAACTTATTTTAGAGCCTGAAACATTTACTTTTAGAATATGTACATTATTTATTTTGTTTTAAAACGTTTATAGATTATGTAACAAATTCCGAAGTAGAAGATACTTTTCTTCTCGAAAGTGCTTTAAACTATCATAGTTTTTAGTCCTATATTTACATAATCTTATTTAGTGTTAATGACATTAGAATAAGGTATCAAAAATTGACAACCTATTTTGAACATCAAAAATTCTATCTCAATAAAATTCTATTCTTATAAAATTTCATTTATAATCCTATCATTTATAACATGTAACTTATATTATTTTTGAAATGATAATTATACTATAATTATGTGATATATATAGTATATCTTCCAGGATGTACACGTAAATAATTAAAGCAAAGAATAAGTAATAAACAATACATTGAACAAATTTTATATAATGAGAAATATGAACAATTAGTAAGTAATTAATAAGTATTTATAATTATAAATATAATAATAAACAATTATACTGTATTTATAACTACATATATAAATATAAATACGTATAAGCAATTAGGATGTTAATTCTTTTGCGATTTTTATTCAAACAGATACCGTTAACTACTGTCGATCAATCTATGGATAAAGTTATTCATAAGTTATCAAAGAGTCTTCATCATGCATGTAAGGATAATTCTGAAATAACTGTAATATTAATATTAATATTAACTGTTAATATCACTGTGTGCGTGCGTGTGCGTGCGTGTGTGTGTGTGTGTGTGTGTACACTCAGTCAAGAATGTCTCCGTACAGTACCATATTTGAAATTTAACTATGTATGACTAAAAAATCATACTCGATATAAAAATTTTCCATATATTATTTAAAATTGTTTGCTTTCTTTAACCAGTATACGTAAACTTATTCAAATCCTGCAATCAGTTCTGCTGTACTCAAGTTTTGATTAGAAATTGAACAGAAATTGCGACAAATAAATTTCCGTATACTATCATGAAAGATCGTGTTGTCAATAAACATATCGAAAAACTCGAGTCATACGATTCATGGAGGTCATATCTTCCTTCAGTTTTTTTATTAGCAAGCAGAAAGTACGTACAAAATTTATAATAACGTACAGGATAATAAGGATAATAAGGATAAATTCATAATAACGCACGATGGAAATACCGGTTCCAATTCGCGAATTGATTATGAAACTGCGAAAGGATGGAAAATCCTTAAGAGTAATTCATGAAATAGTTACAAAATCTCATACTATAGTGCAATATATTATTAATAAATATAAAAAAACAAATTTTGTTGAAAATTGCAAACGATCCGTTGTCTAGCAAAATTGGAACACCATAATAAGCGTACAATTTTAGAAGTTATACGTAGTGAATCAAAACTGACAATTTATTGTACAAACGAATCATAAAACATTACTTTACGATTTCTCGCAACGCTTAGATAAAGCATCACCGAGACAGTTACGACGGTTAGATTATATATAACAGTTCACCACAGAGATAGTACACGTTGATAGAAATGAAAATGTAGTAGCAAAAGTTATATACGTGAAGGGAGATATACGAAAAGGGAGTTATATACGTGATATAAACTCCCACCATTCTTATTTCAGAAAGAATTCATGAAGAACAGAAGAAAGAATTAGCAGCAAAACATCGATATGAAACCTTCCTCATGCTTCAGGAATTAATTATAGGCAATAAGAAAATTTTTGCAGACACTTCAACAGGATATATACCCAATCGACGACATTTACTCAATTCATCGAGGCGAGAAACATTTTATTAAACATTTAAACTTTCACATCCTAGCAGTCGAATTACTTCCAAAATTCTTGAAAACAAATACGTCTGACCTAGTATTCGTAGAAATGCAATCACATGGTCTCGTGAATGTATCTCATGCTAAAAATTAAAAATAAGCAAACATATAAAATTAGATTCCATTAAAATTAATGTACCAAATAGTAGATTTTACCATATACATTTAGATATAATTCACATGACCGAAGATTCTAGATTTCAGATGGCTGCACTGTTAAAAAATATTGAAGCAAATGCAATAACAAGTGCATTTTTCAAGGATTGGATTAGTCTTCTTGGCACACCATTAACAATAACAACAGATCAAGGGTTTTAATGCTGATGCCTTGTTGGAACAAGATTGATCTCGTTCTTCGCTGCTTTGAAACGGTAGACGTCACAATCAGAATATTTGGTTAAATCTATTTCCTATAAATATATTAGAATAAAAATGAATTTTACTGTTCTTACTACTGGGCTTTGTCGACCAATAATCTTTTTTATGCGATAGGAGGATTATACCAATATTGAGGATAATTTGGATGAAAGCCCAGAATTCATCATTATTCACAATACACCACGTTTGCCAAATAGAATTGTTCGTTATTTGTTTTTGATTTTAAAATATGTTTTGCGTAGTTATTTGTTTCTTCTGTGATCTCATCTAACAATTTATCCGTGAAAAACAATCCGTAAAATAACGTATTGATTCAACAATACTTGAAGATACTTGTGGTCCAACAACTTTTGACCATACACTAAAATTTATTCTGGAATCTCTAAATTTTCTGTAACATCAAGCTATTCATTTACGTCTGAACGAATCTTCGCTTTCATTTTCAGTAACTCCTATTCTTCGTCTCTTTCGTACTACGATTTCGCTACCAGTATTGCAAATATCAGAATCCAATCACTCATAATGTTATCAGATGATAAAATATTTAAATTTTCTTTTAATACTGCAAAATCTGAAAAATCTTTACTTTCACTCAGCTCTAAATTTTCATTGCAGCAATTTTTTTTCTCCATGCCTTTATCGGTAAAATAAAGATAAAAAATAACCTCAATAATGCAGATGTAGCGCAAAATGAAGATCCATATAACTCGATTTAATATACAATATTCACAAGCAACGCTCAAACCGCACTGAATGGACTCGTTCTCGTCCCATTCACGCCTAGACCTTCACAGCGTTCGGACGTGCCCTTCGAGACCCGAGAGTTCCGACCGACCCATGTGCATACTAGCGAACTATGTAGTGTAGTGCATACTAGTGCGCAGAACATCATATTCAAGACCAATAGAAAAAAACAACAACAGTGCAAATCATTTCAGCACTATCAGTGTAAAAAAAAAAGAAAAATCCGAAAATTATCCAGAAATGGAAGACGACACTGTAAAATCCCTAGATGATTCTGAAGAGCAAGAAAAAATTGAAAACAAAGAAAAATGGCATAAAAGAAAATAAAACTATAGACACAACAAGTAACACTACCACAACAATAAACACCGGACTGTATGACACGGAATTTGAAAAACAAATCCTAAAACAAAAAGAGCCTAGCAAAAGGCTAAACCCAGCACCGACAATCATATCGAATGAAATAAAAAAAAAAAGAGAAACACCCAAAATCCAAACAGGACAAGAAACACAAAAGCCCTAACATATGAAAAATAACTACAACAAAATAAATATATAAATAAAAAAATTGAAGACCTACAAAAGCATATAGAGGAAATATTAAATATCCATGTCTGGGCACAACGGTGTGTATGATGTCCGTGAAGTGCCGATAGTTCTCTTGTTTATTTTTTACTTCCTTCGGAGAGAGGTTTCAAATAATGGATGCGAATAGAGATTAAACACTTATATTCAACTATATACAAGATTGAATGATGACTGTGTGACTGATGCTGTGTACTGTATGATTGCTGCATGAGATGAGCTGTGCTATATGAGATGAGTTCCTGGGCTTATATAAGCGGCAGTATATACCGAATTCCCTCCATACCTCAGGCAAAGGTGTCTCCTAGAGGCTCTTTTCTTTGGTTTGCTCATGCCGATCCTTTCCATGTCCCAGTCCCTTCTTCAATGCAGGAGAAAGTGCAATTAGAAGGAACGACAGGGAAATTGGGAAAGTCGGCATGGTTATTGCCTTGGCCCATCTATAAAATTCCTTGTCAGATGTTGGAGTGAGTTATGGCTGTCGTCTACTTGTCTGACTAGTATGTTCTGTTCCAGAACAATCCATGAACGACGTCAAGAGAACCCGCAAAAAACGGAGAAGAAAGAATGGACTTAATAGAAACAGACGAGGAAGAAGAGAACGTGTACCAATGGATCACAGTCTCATCGCTCACAATGCGAGAAAAATCAGAAAACAGCCAACTCCAACCAACAAAAAAACGAGAGACCACCAAAAAATCGTCCACATCGCCATCACCACTCGAGCGACCAAAATATCCAACAACCACCAGTAAAGACAACAGTCATAACCCCTATTTCAATCATAATCACAACTCGTTACACTGCCGAACAACAATCCGAGAAAATAACAATCAACAAGCACACCCCCTCCAATAATTCTCCACGAAAGCACACTAAGCCATACATTAAACATACTAGAGAGAAAAATGAAAAACTTAAATATAAAAAGAATAATCAACAACAAATGAATACTACAAACAGAAACTTTAAATAACAACAAAACAGCTCGCGAGATACTCAAACTAAACAGAATACACTACATTACATGTACACAGAAAAAACAGAAAAGAATTGAACAATATTCTTAAAAGACTTAGAAAGCGTCATCGACATAGAAACTGTTCTTCAGTGGCTAACTAAAAAAAAATATCGAAAATCTAAAATTCATATCTGTTAAAAAGTTCTCCACAAAAAAATCCATAGCAGAAAACAGATCTCTCCTCATATACATTGTACATATATCACCAGATAGTAATATAAATAACCTAAAACACATCAGAACAATACTACACATTTACATAAAATAGGAAAAGATCGCAAAAAAGGACCGCATCCAATGTATGAGTGCCAAAGAGGACACGTAGCCGCAAATTGCAATCTAGAATAGTCAAATGTAACGTCGCGTCAAATGTAATATTTCACACAATCCAAAGAATACCCACACAACAGAGAACAATATTGCGCCAACTATAGCAGTTTCGGATCCCGCTTCATACAGAGAATGTCCAAAGCTGAATGAACTGAAACAGAAAATCGAGGAAAAAGAGTAGCCGTAAGATCAGCAAGAGAAAAAAAACCCCGAAATCAAAAATAAATTTATAAAACAAGGAATCTCATTCACTGAGGTTCTAGCAAAAAGTACAATAACAACAGAAGAGACCAAAGAAACAGACACACACACTATCCCAACTCAGCAAAACCAGAATACATTGATAGAGCAAATAAAAACAACTGTAGAAACAACGGTACAAAACTAAATAGAACGACCATTTGAACAAATAAAAGTTAAGTCGAACAAAATCACGGTAGCAGAAGTACTTGACACTCAGTTTTAGATGGACAAAAATCCCAATACACCAAAGACAGAAAAAATAAGACCATAAACACTAAATATTTTAGAAATTAATGTAAACTCTATAATCCATTAAGAGATAAGAGATTTGATTGTTAATATCTGAAAAAATTATTCTGCAAGGTTTTGTAACGCAAAATTATAAGTTATATAAAAATAAAAATAATTCAACAAACATTTGATAAACTACACATGTCTTAAGGACACCAATGACGTTGATAGCGAAATAATAGCGCGAATTTATGAAGACACCTGTCTTTCGATATCAAAGTAAAACTAGAATCGTACAGAAATCTGATATATTTGCCGTAATCGAAATCTTGGTTATCGAATTTTGGATTAATTCTTGGAATGATTCTTAGAGAGAATAACCCCTTGCTGCCTGTGAGCCTGTTTATAAAAATTGCCAGTGATAGCTAACTGGGCTGATTTTGATTGTCTTAATGTAATCCGTCAAAATGATGTAAATAAAAATATCGGTCAAAGGAGTATTTGAGGACATTAAATGAATAGACCCGTTGGTCTACGATCAAAGTTGACAGCAATAAACACCGCCGACACAATAATCACGATGGAGCGCGGTAGGTGTTAGAAGTTCTTGTTAAAAAACGAATGAATCGTTGTCCGCGATAAACATAAGACAATAAATTTTTTCATATCGACAAGAAATCCTGAACCGTCCTTTGTCTATCAGCAAATTATATTTCATAAAAACACAGTTTAACGTTTCATTTCACCTGCTTTGAACTGTTATGCTTGATTATAATATATTCCATATAAATATCGTAATTATGTCTTTAAGGTCGCACCGTATGTTTGAAGCACTATACTTAATTTATAGGCTCTGTAGTTATGTTAATACGTTAAATATTCTATTCTTACAGCTAATGAAAGCTATTTACGCTATGATACACTCAATTGCGAATGTTTCATATGTATTTATTCTGATATTATCTGACCATATCTGGGCTTGAGGAACCCGTCCTTTCGGGGCGATGAATTTCTGTGCCTCAACGAGGTGTTCCTTTCCAAAGACTTTGGAAACCCTTGTGTCCTGCTTGTTCCCTCCTTTTACCCTCGTGGAGCTCTCAAATGAAGGTTTCCCTGGTTTACGGATGCCGAGCTCTTCGTCACCATTGTTCTCTTTACCATCTCCGTGAAGATCAGGCGCGATTTCTGCGCCACCAGACGGAATTTGTATTGAAGGTACCTTTAATGTTGATAAAAGCTGCAGTTACCTTTTCTATTACTTTCTATCATCTCGGAGACTTCAGTTCCTAGGTCGGCTGTTGATTTGAGCCTAATTTCTTTCATCAGCTCCGCCTCACTGGGGAGAGATGGTGGCGGATCAATCGATGGGTTTAATAGATACCCTTCCTCGTCATTGGAGTCCTTTGTCCATGGATGGGTTTTTATTTTTCCCCGCGACGCTGGTTGAGTCGCCTGCAGGACTGTGGTGCCCCATGTTTTTCCTTTTCCTGCTCGTCGTAGATTTTGTTAACCTACAGGAGAAATATGAGTCATCTGACTCACAACCCTTCTCCGCGCTCACTCGCATTGTAGGGATGGCACGCTTTTCAAATAGTGCATCAGTCACTCTTGAGACGATGCTGGTCTGGCCTGTTCACTTGCTCACACTTACGAGGTATCCGATAAGAGACCTGCTCACGCACCCCCTCCGTACTGGGCCTGAGAGTTCCAATACCACCTGGACC
Organism: Tetragonisca angustula; assembly: GCA_036937485.2. NCBI lineage: Eukaryota > Metazoa > Arthropoda > Insecta > Hymenoptera > Apidae > Tetragonisca > Tetragonisca angustula. The sequence continues at coordinate 297,328 of JAWNGG020000268.1, forward strand.
GGTAGTTGCTGATCTTTCTTTCCATATTTAGTTTATTTGTTGTTCCAGTCATGTACTGCGCATTAGGCTAGGATCCATTTCACACGCAGTAGTCTCACAGTAGTCTAATGATGATGCAGCCGAGTCTTGCTCGGTCACACCTTCTGTATTAGGGTTAAGGGTTCCGATGTCTCCTGCACCAATAGGTGTCTTCTTCTTACCTGAATTTTCCACCTTCTCAAAGAGATTCCTTTTAGTCTCCTTTTATAACATGCAAAAATTACGTTGGACCTATCTTACCTCCGAGTACATCGGAGGTGCGGCGGAGATGCATGTCCTGAACCTAGACAGTTGTAACATTTATTTTACTTTTGCACGATGTCGAGTCTTTACTGGAAACTTAATGATCTGAATTTCATGCATTTAGAAAGATATTGTATAGTTATCTTCCAATATGCTAACCAACTTCCATGTAACAATTTAATGCCGAGTTAAGGTAGTGAAATTGATGCATATCCGACAATATTAAGTTCCAGTACGTACAAAATATTATGTAAGAGGCTTGTAGCGGCCTATACTCCCTCGAGTACGAGTCTCGAGCACCGACTCGTACAAGTCGCAAGTAGCTGTGTGCCTAGCGTCGAAGTCTAGCGATCTTCTATGTTAAGCAAACAGTGTGCGGAACACCGCTAGGATGGGTCCAGCCTAGCGAGTAGTTATAACAAGCTTCTGAGGTTAAGGGAGTCGAAGTCGCTGCCATCAGCCCCACTGAGTCTAGGCAGCAACTCCGAGACGAAACGCATAACCTTTCCTCACCTTACCCAAATTCTACAATCCACTGATTGTAAATAGTATGTAAATACTTAATACCATAAATACTTAAAACCCTTCCGGCTTATAACCGTTGTAAGTCTCTTTACGTGAATATGGCATTCAAGACATATTTGGTTCTGACATCAGTCATCAGTCACACTATTTTTGTCCTGTATTTGTTGCGTTTATTGGGAATATACACTTAAAACGGATAGCGTCCTTGGATGCCGGTAAGTGCTTGTTTCGTTTGCATAAATAAATACTATTTTTATTTTAATAAGAGATTAATGATCTAGGACACTTTAATGATAATTTTTAACACGATTCTGAAAAGAACTATAAATTCCACCAGTCAATCAGACTACGTTGTAAAATTCAACTGGCCTAATGACAATCAGTTGTCGATTGAAAATATTAATTCTTTTCGCACATCAATGTTAATTCTCAATATAATTCGGAAAAGAGTTTTCAATTTGGTGCGCGATTCCAGTCAATCACAGCAACGTGTATGTAAAATTCCACATACTCACTGACGTCACAGGCCAATTTAAAATATTAATTCTTCTTGTATATCAGTGATAATTCCTAATATGTGCTTTTAAAAAAAGCGCTTTAAATTTGGCTTGTAGCACCAGTCACCAGAAAAAATTTTATTTTTTATTCAGAATAACATGTAGAAAAAATTCAATTGTTAAAAAGAAGTCGTAGAGAATCATCGAGAAACAATGTACTTTTGTGGAAAATCACACTATATGATAAAGCTTCACAAACAATGTCAACTAAATACGCATTTATTATTATTATTGTATGTACATACATATGTATGTTTGCTCGTCACTGGATTCAATTCAGCAAATAATTTTCGACGAGGAAACAGCACCATATGTTTTTATTTCAATTTCTATCACCAATAGCTCTGTAGTACAATACTTATTGATGTCGATATGACAAAATGTGATACGAAAATAGAAACGGGGTCAGGTGACTCTCTAAACGTGAGATACTGAAAAGCATTAGATGTTCGGTCTATCCTATTAGTTATTAGTCAATAATTACGAGATTTAACAAGAAATTATCACAATAACTATATACTAATATTAATGTTTAACAAGATTTAATAACGACCGTTTGCTTTGATTGATTAGTAACATCTAAGAATGAAAATAGTTTTTGCTTTCTTATTTTCTTCATTCTTTATTTTAAATTAGCCGCTTTTTAGATACTCATGCCGCTATATATTGAAGCATTCTGCACTTGTACGTAGAAAAAAGCGAACAAACTAATCAAAAGGAACAATTTTTCGGATTTTGAAATTACGTGATACTTCTAAGACTCCTAACTTCGATTGTGTGTTCTATTTAAGCTTTGAAATGTATAAATAAATATTTTCAATACTCTTATAGTTGATAGAATTCCACTAACAAAAGTTATTTAAATATGCGCAAACGAGAATGTTATTTCCTTTCAAATTTGTTTCTGAATGGAACTGATAGCATGAACCTCATGAAATATACGAATACAATTCAAATTATCTAAAAGAAAGTCAAAAATTAATTACGGACCAAGCAACTCTTCATTTGCAAAAAAGGAAAGCGTATTTAAAAAAATCAGTTGTAAAAGACATGACTACGTCTTCTTGTATAGATTCTAAGCTGTATAAATGTATACCCAGCTAAAGAAAAAAAGAAGAAAAACGCAGGAAAAATAATTAAATGTCTTAAAATTATTTCGTTCCGGATGTTACCGACCCACTCTAATATTACTCTGCCACAGACATAGCTAGTAGGAAATAAAGACTTTGTAATTCTTGTCACAATTATCCACTGTAAACAGAAACCAATTAAACGAGAACAGCAATTAAAAGTCTACTAGACTCTAAGGATAATGCGGATTAAAACTCCATTACGATCTGATACAATCCCCGATTCGATAAACTTGAACTGAGATTCAAGAAATTTTAACTTTTCCTCAACCATACATAACTCTTATCTGTAAATAATTAACGCTTCATCTTATAACAAATACAAACGCGTATACAGCCAATTCGAAAAATAATTAAGATCGCAATTTGTGGATAAATAAACAGTATAATTATGTTTCTTAGCTAAATGGGATCATCTTAATATCTTTTATAGTAAAAAAACTTCTTAGGACAAATTTGCACTGTTTCAAAGGCTGTGTCGAACGGTGGAAAGAAATCTTTCTAAAAATCACTATTTCATAAGATTTAGAAGTCATCGTTAATTATTCAAATACATTTTTTTCCGATGTGATTACGAAGCATGAAGAAAACGAATTCAAGGAACATTCTATTTGCATTCTAATCTATTTGCGTCTACAGATATGAATTTTCTAAATACATATGCATTAAACTATTGTTGTATGAATAATAATCATCAAATGTATATGATTTTGTGTTTGCTACATAGATCCTCTATTCAGTTTCGAGCAATTAGTCAAAAATGAAGCATCAGTCTGAAGAATTTTCCGCAGATGAGTTTTCATATATACCGCAATGTTGAGTGCGATAATAAAAATGGCAGAAATTCCGACAATGATAGTGATTCAATCCATCGGAATCCTCGCAGTGAAAAATTGTGTCTTAAATACTGAGCGCTTTGACAACGAGTACCGTGTTCGAGTATCGGGTTCAGGAGTAACAGTGTAATTATGTGCAACTGTGAAACTAAGAAAAAATTAGTGAACATTAGTGATAAATAACATATTTCTTGGACTAAATCCTTCCACTTCGGTGCAATTTTTCACCGAAATGGTCTCCATCAGTGGTAATAACGTAACCCAAGCCGACAGCGAAGCAATCCACCAAACCATCAACGACGAAGTCACACAATTGCTGTTTAAAGTGTCTGTTCTTCAAAAAAGGACCAAAATATAATAATTGAAGCCAAATAATGGATGGAATCCAAATAAAAGATTATGTCTAAGCAAAACAACTACCTCATCCAATATTAGATTTATTTCGCGAATATCCAATAATAGAATATGTGTTTTTATGGCAAGCAAGAAAATCGCAGACGACATCACGAGCCAATACAAACATATTTTAGTTAATGGCACTAATTTAGCTTTAAGACCATCAATCAGCAAATCCCAGCACTTAATTCTTTCAACCGTACATATACTCAACGATTTCTCACTCATTAATTGAAGAAATATTCGGTAAATTGGGGGTGATAAAAGAACGAACCGTCTCCTGTCTAAGAGCTAGAAGAGCTGTTTTCTACAAATTGCAAGATAGATTTTGGATAACTTTAATATAACAGTCATCGAGGTCGTAACAAAATCTATACCAAAATGTTAAACAACTCAAGGAAAAATAACGTACCATGGTGGAAGAATGCCAAAAAGGCGATGAAAGAAAAGAAACCCGCTTTCGATGTACAGTGGCTCACGTGTTCGAACGCGTATAAGTGAAAACTAAAATAAGAGAAATATATATGTTAGACTTAAGTTTTGGAGATAATACTATAAATACTATCAGATGCAAGTATCAGAGTAGTACATGTAAAATTTTAAGTGAATCGAATTATATATGTAGAAGTTATGAAGTATTTGCTGTACAGATGTACTGTAAGGGGGTCACAAAAGTGTTCTAACGCGTAGAAGTCAATGGAAAAAACAATGTTTTCATTTAGAAGATGTTAACATTGGTGACCTCAGTCTGTCTTTAGACATGGTGTAGTACATTCTATCGTCAACTAAACATCGCCGTGTTTGTAGTAAAAATGAATCCAAAAGGAACTAATGAAAATGTGCAAGAGACAGATTATGCTAAAAATGGCGGAAAATATTCTAGGCAGATTGCTGAATGTGTGGGCTGAAGTATGTCAATGGTGCACTATATTAAAAAAAGTCTAAAACTGAAGGTACAATAGCGAACAAACGACGTACAAGTCGAACAAATTAAGTGCAAAAGAACAAAAGATTGTCCTTCGTGAAATGAAAAATGATCTGAAAATTTCGGCACTAAAGCTTGCTCTAATGATTAATAATTACTTTGGAAAAAATGTATATCCCGAATTATGTCCCAGAATACTCCAAAAAAATTACTTTCATGATAGAGTAGCAAGGAAAAAGCCATTAATTAGCAAGACCAACAGAACTAACAATTAAAATTTGCACAAGAATATGAAAGTAATGATAATGATTTTTGGAATACAGTCATTTTCTCTGATGAAAGAAAATTTAATGTATTTGGGTCTGATGGTCAACGTCATATGTGGAGGAAACCGAATAAGAAAATGGATATTCATAATTTACAACCAACAGTAAAACATGGTGGTGATTCGGTGATACAGGAATCGAAAACTCCCAAAACAAAATTAGCACGGATTCCACGGAAATAGCGACCCTACTAGCCGATACCTTTGCAAATAACTCGAGTAATGAAAACTTTGAACCCAACTTACTCCGAATCAAGACATATGTAAAAGAATCAAGAAGCTATTAAGTCAGTACACACCCAGAAAATCATAATCACCTCAATTCAGAAATTGCGATCAGCGAACTGAAA